>BPLR01000733.1:0-85106 GCA_021605095.1 Caerostris extrusa
ATTTTATATATACATATATATATATATATATATATATATATAAATGAAAATTTATGAGTGATTTTTCATTAATTTAGTGAATATTTTAGTATTTGCTTCCATTTGTCTCCATTCTCAATTATTTTATAATACCAGTGCAATCCCTGGTCATTTTGCACTCATGCCTTAAACTTCGTTCACAAATATTCAGCTAGATGAAAAATTTAATGCACATGCGGTCACTTATTCTAATAATTAAATTGATTGATTGCCATGATTTAAAGCCAACGTAATGTTACGCAACCGAGTTCAAAATGGAGTCTGATCTTTATCGGTTTATGAATTTCAGCGTTTGATGCTGTCAGCAAAGGCAGATGAGCGGGGACTGCTCTCGTAACTATATTCAGTGTCCGCCGAATTGCCCGATAGCATTCTTACTTGGCCCGCATTGCATTGGGTTATCGCCGAGCCACTGTCGGGCCCGGCTTTACACATACCCGAGGACCTTGATAAGGGACGTCCACCATGTCGTCTACCGTTAGCTCGTCAGTCATTCATCCTTTGCATAAGTGGGGATCGCAGAGTCGCAGTTTGACCACTTGTTCGAAAGCTGAGCCATACTGCCCTCTGTCAAAGACACTTAGATCCGCAGGCCTTTCATCACAGAATAGATTTCAGCAACAGTTAATACTTCACTTCCGATCATGCTCATGCGCGAGCACTGTAAAATGGGGGTTAGCCTTGTTTGAGTGCTATATTATATATCTTTGTTTCAGAAATGTTGCTGAACGTTATTGCAGTACATGTAACATTTGTTGCTGCTTGCATGAAAGTTGAAGGCAACCGATATAAGTGAGTAATGAAATTATTTCCATGATAATGCTTTCAGCTAAGTCTAACAGCTTCGAAATAAATTGTATTAGCTCAAGAGCGTATAAAATACGACATTTCTTATAATATATTTACAATTCTTACGAAAACTGGGTTATGATGACAGATTCTTGCCACACGTCATGCAGTTTCTAGTCCTGGAATGTGGTTGTACCAGTACACACAAAATAAACTCTCGCACAAAGAGTATGTTCATTAACAGAGGAAAACGAACAAATACTCTTCCCTCAAATTTATAAAAAAGATCTCATGTAGGAAAATAACAGTTAAATTTGCAAAGCTTATAACACAATGGTATCATCAGTTGGATTTATAAGATAATTTTATCTACATTTCTAAAGCTAAAAGAAAGAATTAACATTTAAAATTTAACATATCAGCCTTTGACACGAGTCACTGCTACTAGCTCACACTGCAGTCATTCTTTAAAAACCGCCGTATCAATAAAGAGACATACGATTGGTTGTGACGAATGTCTTCAATCAATTAAAGCAAGATGACTTTATCGGGCCAGAAAGGCGTCTATCTACCAGTCCTAGCGATCTTTGAAAGACCTGACAGTTGGGCTGACATGTTCGTAAGCTGACACATAGATGGCGCTAATAGTATTAAATCCATATGATTTTTGTTGACCTGGTCCTTTCAAAGACAAGAATTATTCGTTGCACCATTAGTAATGAGTTGCGTATTTTAGTAGCTATCTTAGCCAGTTTGAAAATGACGGTATTTCGTTTGTTGCTTTACTGCTTGGCGAAAATACTATTGAGTCAGCGCCTGGCTCTCATAAACATTATCTGGACATGCAGGTTTGCTAATATAATGAGGAGATGACGCAGTGAACTCCTCGACGAAACACAGCGTCATGTGAAACACGCGACCGTAAAGTATTGATTGAGATAGCTGAGATCTCTAAAAGAGACAAGGAACGTGTTGACATCGTATCACGAATTGACGATTCTAAGCAGTGCTTGGAGCCGTCACCGTGGAGAAAATGATATGTTGGATTGAGGTTCGTCGAGCTCATCACCGGGATGGTCAGAGCGGGACTGCATGTGACCACCAAAATGTTATAACTCTCACTAAAATGCTGGTAACTCATACAGTTGACAGTACAACAGCTGCTGGGCTCTGTACACGTGTCTTTGAAGGTTAGGGCTAACTAAAATCATGGATTTCCACATCAGTAGCGCCATCTATTAGCTCACGAACTTTCAGTCCACCTGACACCAGCCAACCATGGTTCTGCCTCTACTTCCATATTGTTATCTGATCATAGCTATGTAAATATCCTCTATTTGCAGATCTCCTTGTACAAAAACAAAGTGCAGTTACATTCACAACAGGTCATCAATTGTCTCGCACTTTCTTATTGCCAACTGACGCCACAGCACTGATAGGACGTCTCTGCTCAACAAAGCCAGATGACTGAGATAAACACACTGTCTGATATTCAAAGTTCTATATTTAATATTACATTTATAAAAGATATTTTCTGCGATTTAATAAATGTCTATTTATCAGTGTCAGAAGTTGAAATATTGAATAGCTCAATGGACATATAAATTAGTCACATTCTTTTATTGTTTTAATGTAATGTAAGTGCAGATAAGTAAAATTTAAATAGATCTAATTTAGAACAGATTTGTAAAGAACATCTTGAATTGCTATAAAACATAATAGAATCACTAATTATCTATAAACATATATTGACATAATTTTACTCTCAATACTTACATGAACATAAACATTTTTTAGATATAATATTTAAATGGTAAAAGAACTAATTTTTTAAACAAAGGCTTGATGATTCTTACATTTTATTTTACTGTACAAAAAATAGTAAAAAGAAAGAGAAAGCTGAAAGATTTATTAAAGCCAACGCATTGTTAGTAAATTGAACATGAATGAGTTTAACATGAATGTAATGGGTGCAGACCGAATATTGTCTGTTGTTGTGAACTAAATTTGCTCATGTACAATATGTCTATGATATTTGAAGGATTTGATATGTAACAAATTAGCATAATAATAATATGAAGCAACATTTTTTCATGGGCAATTGATCACATTCTACTCAGCTTAAGATGCAAATATATGTAAAATCATAGGTGGTCAAAATATTCAAAATTGTGGAGAATCTATTCTCTTCATTTATTGGCTTGATACATCTCAAAACTTCTGATATTACTCCAGTTGGTCAAAGCAGAAATTTTCTAATTAAAGCATGAAGAAAGTTTCACTAGAATATAGCATAAATAGGCAAAGCAGCAGCAAATTAAATTAAATATAGTTGGCAGATTACTGATAGATAGCGAAATAATGAGCATTATTTGTTGGCTTCTTGAGTTTTCATAGCATATTTGATTGATTGTAGAGATAGTCATTCAACAGCATTTTTTCAGCTTGTCGGTTTGTCACAAACACAGATTTCATCAAAATGATCATTAACATTTGCAATGAAAATATCAAATAATTCAACATTTTTTGTAAATCATTCAATATTAAAGCAACATGTTTAATACAGAAAAATGTTTTGAAAGTATAATGATGAATAGAAGTCAGTGTCATGTAGCTTTACCAAGGTTGTTACACACTGAGTTCCATTAAACTCTACTTAAACAATATTCTGACATGTGCCTATGTCTAATAAAAAAATTTAATAACACATTTGCTCATTATCAAATGCTTTTTAACTGGTAAAGAACTGGCTATATAATTTTCTATTTCAAGATGACACTATTTTTCAGTATATTGATTGAATTTATCCAGCAAAATTAAAAAATGGGAACTTTAATATATGAAATCTTTTTTTCCCCAGTTCGTGAGCCTATTTGCAGCTCTTTCTGCAAAATAGTATAAATTGAATATAATGGGTCTCAGTTGGCATAGTGCTATGGCAATTTGGATATGTAATTGCTATACAATCTATATAACTGCTTTTGTAGGAGGAGAAACTTGTCACTGGTAGTCAGCACACAATACCTGATATAGTGTTAGCGCCTTGCTCTGTTCTCAGGGGTGTTTGGTGTCAATAGAAATGCATCATGGTTCTTTTTGTGGCCGTGTTATAAAACATGTAAACATAGATATAATAATAACAATATTAAATGCACAATAAAAGAAATATAACAGTAAAAATGAAATATAAACGAAATAAAAATCATTAAAAACACTATTTGACTAGTGCATATTTGCCTCACTCTTACTTAGTTTTTGTTAAATGCATCTAATTTGGTTTGCACACAAAATGTTGCAGGTTACGCCCGGTTATGTTTGAGCACACTACTCATTAGAAAATGATTTGCAGGTGTAAGCTGAACTAGAAGTGCTAACATGTAAATATTATTTGAATGGATGCAATAAATACTGTATTTTTGACATATTGTTTTTCCATTATAAAATAAATATACTTTGTAAAATGTGATAACCTATGGAACGGGACTTCAGCAGGGTCAGCAGGCAGGTTACATTCCCTCAGCCGATTTAATATAATGAACACACACATTACAGCATGTGTTCACATATATACAGCAGGAATATGAAGGCTACAGTATTTTATTTATTAACATACACTTGTTAGAATTCATATTGAAAATAGAACTCATTTCTTTGGTCGCCCTTCTGAAAGTAGCAAAGAAAACAGAGCAAAACAGTTTTGACATGTAAACAACAAAAATTTATAATAGCCAACAAATTCTTCATCCCGAAAATTTTGAATAACCATGCAAAAAGCACACTGTTAATGATTTTAAATGTGAAATGGAGAAATAAAGTGATTGAAAATGTTTTAAAAACTTACTCATACAAATTGTAAAGAACATAAAACTTTAAATGCTGATCAAACGGCTTATACATTAGACACCATTTCAAAACACATTCCTCAGTTATATGTACTCATGAAACAAATAAAATTTATAAATTAAATTTACAGGGTTTTCCAAATTTTAAAATTTAAAAAATTGTTCAATCAGAAAATATTTTTGGGAATAAGTTTGAGCTAATGTCCTACACAAATTTAGTAAGCATTACAGAAATCTGACCATTCAAATAACAAAGAAATAGTACTCTTAAAGCATTTGGTAAAAGCTCAGACTTTACAATTTGGAGCAGAAGTTCTTATCTTTCAGTATGAAGAATAAAGTATAATTTTAAAACTGGTGTCTACAATAAAATATACATTGGCAGTATGGTTGACTTAACATTTAAGAGTTGGATTGTGCAGGGCTGTGTCAGAATGGAGACAGTAATCTAGGGAGTGCTAAATTTCACTAGCTCAGAGCTTCAATACAAAAAGACTTTCTGTAGGGCCCCTTCGCAGCCAAACTTGGTATCCACATACCTGTCTTTCTGCATTGATGTTTAATGATCACTTCTAAAGATAAAACAGTTCTGCCATACACAAACAATGCCTATACTCTTTATCCATTTATAGTAAACAGTATTTTTGAAGAACAGTTTCATGTCTCATAAATAGCGAAGACACCAGATGCCATGGGAGGACTCTCAGGAGTAATGGCTCTGGCAAGAGTGCCTGGATGGCCAAGGGTTAGCGCCTAGTGTTGGTACCAGGTTTTGCTTCCGAGTACGAGGTGCCACGAAAGCCTATAGCAGTTTAAAAATTCCATAAGTTCTTCTGCATCATGGCGGGATGAGGTGAGTTTCATGATAGATATCCCGCAGCTGAATGCTACATGCCCCCTGCAGCCGCTACTGGAGGGTCGGGTTCTGTGCAGCCCTCATGGCGAGCAGACAGCTGCACAGTGGAAGAGACGAGAGAAAACTAAAAACCCTCACACAGCAGCGCTATCCGAAAACACTTAACACATCTGTTGGGACACAAGCCTTGTCTCCATGTTTCGTGTAATGTAATGCCTAACTGTAATGAGCTGTGAGTATACTTTTCAATATTTAAATCTTTTCTTCATTGATATTAAACAAAATTCTTAATAAATGTAACACTCACATGAGTTCAACAGTGTTTATCACACATGTAGTTTACTCAACAAAGAAATAGTAATACCCAGAAATTTGTCTCAATCCCGCTCAAACTGAGCTCTGGGAATGGGTCAACCTATACATACATCATATTTATGGCAGCCTTATATATCAAGCAAACTGAAAGCTGTTGCCTGTAAACCATCTGCTTGATCAGCAGTGACCTGGCTCATCTGAAATATCTGATATCTAATGCCAACCAAGAAATGAATTCCAATCCACCCGCCGCGTCTATAAAACTGCTCTGTCAAAGCAGTCACTCTTCTTCTCATCAATAGTTCCTGAGGCGCCAGTGCCAGGCAGACCCAAACAAACTCCTTCAACCACAGTCGTGACGTGGCTTAGCTTGCAGCAAATTTCCTCGAGCCAGACATGATTTTAAACACTGCTGATTGCACAGGTATAGTTGAGCCACCCTTCTGTTGCCAGATTACGAACTTTACATGCTGCATTGCACTTGATTTATGACTATTACCTCTGATAACTACCAAGGTTGTTTCATGTAGCAGATATCGCTGCTAGCTCTGACTTAGAGGAAAAAATCTTGAGCCGATTTGATTATATTTAATACGTCATATTTAAACCAAGAATACACGGAGCAAAGTCAGTTGCATGAATGTCATACAAAAAATTCTTGTGAAGAGAAATCATCTGCTGAACATCTTACTTCTCGATGTTTTGTTAATGCAAGATGTTCAACAACACTCACAAATTCACAGCTAACTGTAATAAAAGCTGAAAGGAAGGATACATTTTAGTTATTGTCAAAAAATGTGTACATATATAGCAGCTATATATTTGTAGCACTCATCTTTACTTCACAAGCCTCCTCATCTGTTTGACAGCTCGGACTGTCTCTAAACGCTGTTTATTTAGAACCTGTAAATTTAATGGTTAAAAATATACAGATAACAAAGATATGTCATTGGGCAAAAGATTATCTCTTTACCATTAATTATTTTCACGTTACTCTCTGCTCTTTCAGTTGTTTCCGATGGTGCCACTGCTGGCCTGCGGCGCTCATTGCGCTCAGATCTTGCGGTGGCATTGAGCGGCTCAGAATCCATTAAACTGTAGGTCTGTAATTGCGTCCTGTTCATTTAATAGTGCACAAGTGACAATCCAGTCTTCTAATTTTTCATTAATTTACATAGTGAGAAGGAATATTTCTTTTACTCATTCAAACTGCACACTACTTCAGGTAGTGTAATGCCTTTCATATTATGTGGTTTATTTGCAGTATTCATTAGAATGTCAACTGTTCACCACTAAGATAGCACCATAGCATTGTTATTCTTTCTAAAAGCACAGAATATTTTTATAGAATTAAATCACAGTACAATACAGTGCCTGAATAATGTTGAGCATACTTAACATTCAATTAATCATTATCATGCACTATAAAATGTAATTTTATTAATACACACTATAGGCCAGCAAAGCTGATAATTTAATTTTTTAAAAGAAATATTTTCTTAATGCCGTATTTGATCAATGATTAGAATTGGCTTCGAACAGGGTGGAAATTATACATTGTCAAATATTTAAATTTTGATTATCTGGTGGCAACATGCCATTGCCACTCTGTATGACAGAGCTTGAGTTGCAAACAGCCACTGGTGCAGAGCCAGGCTCACAACCATAGTTGTTGAACTGGTCAGTAAACTCTGTTCACAGATGCCAGACTATTTGTCTAAAAAATTAAAAATATTTAAATGCATCTACTTCTAGAACAGATTTAAAGACACTTGAATTCATATAAAAACATATTGCAATCACTAGCCTATGTAAACATATATTTGACATACTTTACTACATCACATTGTCATATCATTTTTTTAGATATGGTCATTTTCTAATGGTAAGAATTAATTTTTTTTTTTTAAAACAAAGCTTGATGATTCTTACATTTTATTCCACAAATAAAAGAGGTTAGTGAAAAAGAAAGAGAATATAGTGAGTTTCAAAGATGTTTTACGATATTACTGAATTTATGTCATGTGCTTAAAATAAGAAAGTAGCAAATAGGTAAATATAGTTGGATTATTAGAAATATACTATATTCAGCCAGTTAATCTTCAGTCACTTGAAAACAAGAACATCGAAATATCGCCGAAAGTCAGTAAAAGGAGACATGTGATTAAATGCAACAGCGGGATAGTTAAGAATAAGTTTAGTTTGGTTTACTTTCACTTCTCAACTATAAAATAATGAGTAAAATAATTTTTTGTGTCTGGGAATTAATTTATGAGCAAGGTTGCGTTATTGTTAGTCAGCACTTTTCATACATGATAAGACGTTTTGCTTAAATCTGACATTGAAAAAGATTAATCATTGATTAAATATTATTGAAGAAAATATTTGCGCCATGAATTAATATAAAAATACTTTAAAAAGAAATATGTACTTTATAACACAAATAACTTGAAATGAATATTTGTTGACAGCTTCATGCTGTTTTTATTTAAAGAAATATTATGCTCACATTTACATGAAGAACTGCAATTGTTTATTATAGAATTCTTAATATCTCTAAACATATGTATTGCTTAGATACATTTAATGGTTAATAATGTTGAAATTGTAAAAATAGTTTTCTAATTGATAATTACAAATAAATCTTAATACTCATCTTAGAAAATCACCGTTATGTCATTGCAGATAGAGAGAAAACATCACACCAGATATTATAAATGAGCAGTACTCCGAAGCACTGTCAGAATGATGCACAAAAATATATAATAAAATATAAAATAATTCTCAAATAATTAGTGGTTACATATTTTCTGATTTTAATGGTACACCACTGGTTTCAGGCCATTTTCTCAGCATTTTGCAACTACCGGTATGGGAACATAACACCTGCCTCTCTAATGAACAATCCCAGACTACAGTGGCAGCCATCACGAAACATCCCATGTGAGGCTGCTGCCGAGCAGCAACTTGGCGCCAGCAATAACTGTAACTGGGAGGACTCAACCTGTGTCACCTCAGTGTCTTTCTGTTCTGGGAGAGCAACGAGTCGAAATCTATTTCTGAAATAATAAATTTCAGTAGCAGATGCAAAATATGAAAAGATGAATATCAAACTTTTAATTGGTCAATACTGACCATTGGATGAACAGTTTCCTCTGTGCTTGGGTGAAATATAGAGATGACAGTTTTATCACTTACTTAGCAAGTACATTAGATCCCACCATCAGTACCTCAAAGAGAGAATCCCCTCTTTCTTCACGTGATAAAAGGTTTAAATGTAAAACAAGCTTTTAATATTATCTCTTTTGTCATAACACCGTACTATAGCACAGTTGTTTGTAATACATAGTGGATATACTGCAGTTTAGCATCAAAAGTTACAATAAATGGGAACTCACTCAAGGTGAGATCATAGTAATATATCAGAATTCTTCAGCATTAAATATAGTCAAAGCCTTTTAATGATAAACTACTAGCATTGCTAAATTTTCATAAAGTCACAAAATATACTTACCCTCGTTAATATCGCAGAAGCCGCTTGCCGATGCCGAAGGATAGAGTGCCAGCACAAGACATGTGGTAAACTCTGAAATATAAACAATAAAACAAATACTGATAAAATCTATTTACATTCCCAAGCAATAATACTCTCTTAACATTTACAATTAGCTTATAAGGGTCAAATAGGTCATATTTCTGCCTCAACCATGACAAAGCTACAAGAGCACTCAGCCTCGCGTGCCAGCTCCTGCCATCATGTTGCTTAACAGGTAAACATTAATATAAGAAATATTTTGTAAAATCATATGAAATATAACATGCAAACACAACATATATACACTACTTGATACTCTAAATACAATACATAATATTTTATTTTTAAAAATTAGTAAAGAGATATAAATAGTCTCACTTTTTCTGATGAATAACTTTGATTATATCCATGAATATGGTTAAAAAAACTCTGTCTGCCGCTGTAAATTGTAGTTAGTCATTTTTTAAAGTCAGCAAGTTAAATGTTAGAAAGTAATATATAAAGCTTGTAAACAACGATTGCCTATTTTAAATTTTTTCAATACGAAAACAGTTAGTATTTTTCATTTTAAAAGAGCAGCTGACATCCAATGCAATGAAATAATATTCGAATAAAATCAAAACTAATAGATAGGAAATTATCATTACTATTTTTTTATTTATAATAAAAAGCCACCAAAATTTCACTTATTTGAGTTTTAGAGTAGCATGTGTTAACATATTGTGAAGCTGCAATATGGTTCTGCCAGCAAGATTTCTCACATATTCAGTTCAGCAGCTTAATATCTAGAAAATACTTCATTTTAGGCCACACTTTAGCTCATTTTAAACACGTCAGAACATAATCAGCTTTCAAATGCATATAAAAACAGGTCGAATGTATAGTTTGAACGAAATCACAGTATCGTTCGTTGTTACGAATCATTTATTTTTTGTTCTCAAAACAATTAGCTCGATAGTTCAAGTTTGTTTGTTGAACTTTCAAATGAACTGCTTGATATCAGAGCTGTTTGAACTTTAAACAGTTTGTATTAAGTTCAAACACCACGTATGGTCAGAATATGGATATGATGTAGCCGGGCTGGCGGCGTTTGCGATTCGATGCTTCAGCGCGGTACTGAAATATGAATTGTCACTGCCAGCGATTGAAATTGTGGTTCCATACATTGTGGCACAAAGTACTGGAAATAGGTTCTTATACACGCGTCGTAGCAGTACCGAGTTCATTACCGATACCGAAAAATCCGCACGGAGCTCAATGTGTTAAATACTGAACGAATATAAATCCGACATTGGATGTATGGTGTGCTATTTTTACTATTACCGTTAGGGAAATTAAATTACAGCTAATATACCATCGACTATTTATCTGTTACGACGGCGAAGTCGAAGCTTTGTGTAGCCAGCTCCCAACTGTTTTCAGTGCCGAACATTTGTTAGAACAGTCCTTCCTCTGTTTCTAAGGCAGCACTTTTGGCGGTCAATTTAGCATTAATGTCTTGATCTGGTCGGTGTTTTGCAGTAGAGCCCCAGACCATTGTGGGATCTGCCGAGGAAGCGGATTTCTGCCGTGGAACACCACCAGTCCCAGCCCAACTTTTCACCGATGAAATTGATGATCCGTTTTCTGGCACCAGCCTGCGCCTGAACTTTGCTTACATGTCCGATCAGTCTGAGCGCAGTTGCTGTTCAGATTTTCTGACGGGCCATGATTGGGAGTGGCCAACATCTTTTTCGTATGAAACATTTGCAGCTCAAATGCATGCCTGTTGTCTTGAGAGGACATGGCTATCTACTTCAGCCTGCCCTGCACTTCACTTGCTGTAAGGTGCTGTTGTAGTTGGCCCCATGCAGTTAAACATACCATACGATTTCTTTTCGATTTCTGTTGTTATTTTCATACCCTTGTGTTCTTCTTTTACCTTACTTATTAGCCCAATATTGGAAATAAATGAATAGTCAGTGTCAAAAATATAAGATTGTAAAGAATTTATTGAGCAAACAGTAAAGTTCAGCTAGAATAGAATTTTTAAATTTGTTTTTCAATGTAGTTTGTTAATACATTTGTATTATTAAATACATTTAATTTTTTTGTCGTTCGAATAGCGTGGTTTTTTTCTTTTTTAGTTTTAGTAAATATTTAATCAGTGGATTGTATATTCTGATAGATTTTTTTGAAATAAGAATAATATTTGCTTTTAAGCTCCTTAAATGAAAATATTAAATGGTTGTAATTTCCTTGCTGAATGATATCTTTATATGCACAAAGCGCTGTTACGAAATAAAAATGCTTTAAATGTATGACAGTAGGAATAATTTATTTTAAATTTAAAAGTATCAAATTCATATATATTCTCAACGAGTAAGGTGCTAATTTTGTCAATGCAGCCTTGTAGTGCATGTCATAGTACTTACTTACTAAAGCAAGATATTGCTTTTTTTTAAATTAAACAAAATTAGGCGTATCCAAATTTGCAAAAATAAATTGTTAAATAGAGACAATCATATCAGGCATACATCATAAATATATTTAATAAATAAAAGTAAATATTATTTGAAGACATTTATTCATATTTTCACCTTATTTTAAATAAATAAAATTATTTTATGAATAGAGTTTGCTGATGTTTGATGCCTCTATTTGCCTTTCGTGCATATTTATTCTGTTTGTAAAAACGATTTAATATTTATTATAATATAATAAAGAATATTAAAATCCTTATATACACAGATTGTGAATTGATCTAGAAATGCATATAAAAGATCATAAACAATAAATTCATTGCTTATGACTAGTGTCGCAAAAATACCCTATATTCTTTACCAGCAAAGTTTATTAACGAGGGGAATCTTCCTTAAAGGTCGACATTCCTATTGGTGGATGGTTACTTGAAGTAGTGGAATATCAAGAATTAGAATCCCTTTATAAATTGTTATACACACGATCCATATTACTTTTTGTTTCTAATGCAGCTGGCAAACACTTTTTCCAGTCTTTGCCAAGGCAAGCGCCGCGTGATGCAGCCAGGGGCGCTGGAGATGTTACGGACGGAGTGGAATGCCCTTCGCGGCTCTTCACGATAGCATCAGACTGGGACCTGCTGCAAAGTGATTCCGAATCACGGGTCAAATGAACTGATATATCAAAGGATATTGAATCGAAACCTGTGGTACGAGCGCCAGAGCAGCAGTTACCGTTATCTTCGTACCACGAATATATATGTTATTGGCGATGATATTATTACTTTATTATTATACATATTGCGCAAACAATAAAGCAGTTTATTTACCGAGTCATTTTCTGCTTTTCACTCCAGTATTAAGATTGACTGCAATACTTTCTTAAGCAGCCAGAATATACCTTATGAAATAGATAGTACTGATAGTATCAAACAGTAATGTTATAAACATTTATGCAATGATTTAATATTATAATTGAGTATTATATTCATGGTTATAATATACTTTTTATAATTTAGCAGCCATATTCTTTCTTTTGCTGCCCAGCTTCCTTTCGTTTAGCGTTATATCTTGTTAAATGAATGTCTTATATCAATACAGATTCCAAGCCTATAATTCCCATGTTAAAAATTTTGAGCTCATACTTGATTGCTGAGATATAATATGTTATCAAATTCTAATTAATGAGAATATTTTTCGAGTATCTTGTGCTAATCAATGAGAAGGGTCTGAATTAATATTCAAGAACACTATTTTCCGAGTATTTACCAAAATAAAAGTTGAATAATTATCCTTAAAACATTGGGCTATAGATTTGAATTTTTTAATGTTAGTAAAAAGTAGGAAGAAAACGGAAAAATAAATTTTTGAAGTCTTCCTTTTGCTCTCTCCATGTAAAATTAAGATTAAGTCATAGCTCTCTGTGCCTTTTAATATAAGAAAATTCAAATGTTACTTATACGATGCAGATCTGTTTTCCGTGGTGCATTCCCGGTAAGAACCCAGGCGTGCAAGATACCACCACAAGCATGGTAACGCTCGCCATGGTCGCCAGCCAAACAAGCCGGGTCTAGCGGTCGGAATGAGGATCCTATCTCCACCCAGGAAGAAAGTTGAGAATTAACATTCTCAGTCATTACGATGTTGAGATTGAGGTAAGATCAGCTGATGAACATCGCACCACACAGCTTGATGTCTGTCTGTCTGCCGTCCATGAACATTCAAAGCCTGAGGGCAGTGAACTTCTGAGCAATCCTGCTGCAGATGACACTGGTGGCTTTTTTCTTGTTGATTTTTTTCTATGTGTGGCTTTTATTACAGCTTTATCTGGAAGTTCGTCATTTTTCTGCCCTTTGTAAACAAAAATAGCTTGTTGTCAAAATGTTGATTACTAGTCACATATGAAACAAGTTAAGAAATAGCAGTCTAAATATGTTTGCCAATGGAAACAAAGGATACTGGGAACATGCAATAATTTTTGAAGATAAAGAGCCTAAACAGACTACTCAATGACATATGTAGTATATAAGATGTTGTCACATCTGTTAAACGTCGTTAATTTGTTATACTTTGCTTTTTAGAAAAAGGCAGAAAGAATGGACAGTACACAGCTGATGCTTGAACAAATGAATGCGTGGCTTATCAATTCTTGGCACAAATACGCAAAAGGTTATCATTTGCCAGAATATAAATACAAGGTGCCTCTACATAGAATTATCCTGATTGTCAAGAAATCAAACAATAAGAATTACTAACTCATTTCGCTGTACAGCCAGAATTTTCAGCAGTGTTATTAGATACACTTTTTTCTTTCTTTTAGAATTAACTTTAAAATATTTATGATCCGCACTGTTGTTTACTTGAGAAGGTGTAATGGTTCGAGTTTTCGACTCTCTTCGGTTTACTACGGTCAGTTTTTTGTATTGGCCTCTTGCTGGAAGAATAGGGGACCTACAGTTTCAACGTCACGAAGAATCACTCATCAACATCCATGCCAATGCCGGGCCAGGCTCGAAAATAGTGTCAGAAGCGTTATGCCACGTCCATCAGACTGCCGACTTCATGCAGTCATTCGCGAAATTTGGCAGCATTGATGATATTTACTGGTGTTGAAATTCTTACCCCTAAAAACGCTCTTCTTAATTCATTGAATTTGCCCTTTAAATGCGAATTTTTTTTTACAGCAAGAATATTTGTTAGTTCGTTTCCTTGGATATCAAACATATACTGGTTTCCCAATTATTGGCAACATAGTTTGTATGAAATAAAATTGGCTTGTAATCTAGGGGTTAAATGCACTAGTTCGTGTGGCAGTGAAATACGAGTTGATACAAAACTACTTCATTCGTATACATTGCCTTCTAAAAGAAAATTAGAAGGGAATGTTACAAATTATTTTATTTATTGTATAGATATGAAATTATTGCCTATTTATTCTACATCAATAGTCGCACTATTACTGAATTGAATACACTGGCTCATGGATAGATATATGTTGAGCTGGCAGCCTTGGTAGCTTATTAAAGGTAGTAATTTTTTTTTCTTTTACTTCTCGAGTAGTTTTCTGTCGTTCAATATTTTTAATGGAAATATTGTATGAATTTGTAATATATTTTTATAAAAATATGATTAGCGTATATAATAGAAAACTATTTATAATTTTTTTTCTTTTGCATGATAATTTACATGAAATATTATTAAAATACGAATTATAAATGTTAAAGATTATTCTTAAATGAATTTTGATTCAAATTAACTGCCTTCTTATATGAGCTCCTCGATCGAACAAGTGTAGCGAAGGAACATTGAATGACAAATATGATCCATCATGGTATGGAAGAATATTATGCATATTACAGCATACAGCAGCGTGTGTGTGTGTGTGTGTGTGAATGTTTGTCTCCAATAGATTATCCTGCCGAACCTGCTGTTTTGTTAGATCTCTCTTCGCCAGCTCCAACCAAAGCCGGAACTGTTCAGTGGCTTCCGCACACACAACGAAAGCGTTGTTCTTCTTCAGCTTAATGAAGACCAGATTTACAGCTTATTGCTACATTAAAATATTAATACATGACAATAGCATTCTTCCGTTGACGTAAAGCCCATCTCCAGTTTCCGACTCTCCGTTGATCGTTCAGCAATTCTCTTCAAGATTCAACGGAGGTTGTGGGTGGCTCTTATTATTACTGCAGGGTCAGAGCTCAATGCTCCCAACAAAATGGTTTCTCGCCCTTCATCATCTGATTGTCCTGATTGATCATTTCCAATGGTTTGCCGCTTGCAAAGATGAACTGCCGATCCCCTGTTTCTGGGCTGGGCTTACACAGGCTTCAAAGGTATCCCGGTCGAACCCGGCTGCTTGTTAGACTTTTCCACCAGCCCAACAAAAGCCGAACTTGTGCTTGGCGTTCAGGGGCGTATCAAAACACATCAAGGAAACGTTGTTTTCTCAACGAACAACATGTTAGTTATTGGTTAGAGGTACGGCTATTGCTTGACAACAATTACCAAGGGATTGCACGTCCACCAGCTGCGCTGACGCAGCTCAAAATACGAGCCTTCGATCGTTGAATATTGTGTGTAGGTTTCAACAATAGCTAACTGTGTATTAAAATAATTTCAGCTGATAATAATATCAATAAATCCCACATATATATATATATATATATATATATACACATATATATATATATATGATTGATCATATTTGTTGAAAAGAATATCTAGCCACGTATATTTACACTGAACAATTAGTTTAATGAGCTTACTCTGTGAGTTATTGCAGGTTCACAACACTTTTATATTCTCTTTATTTATTTCCAGTTGTTTTGCCAGTATTCACGAGGTTTGGCCTGAAGTGAAATGTGAGTTAGATAAACATCTGTTTATTTTTAACATAGTCTAAATTATATATTATACTTCATATATTGGCTAGAAATGTTTTTCCCTATTTTTGAGTTAGATTTGAGCAACGATAGCATGGATGTAAAAATTGGAAACCCTGTTGATTTATGGCTCGTGCACACATGCAAACATGCTGAGACGGTTTAAATAACTGAAAGTTTTTTGCAAACACTACTTCTAAGACTAGAAGAAGGGTCATTTTTCTAATGTGCTGGCAACGGTCAGATTTTAGAGTAGTGCACACAGACGTACTATTTTGTACAGCCTGTGAGGACGCGTGTAACTTGAAGATACGGACGCGGAGGGTCACGCCCGCAGCGTTTTGTCGATTCTACAGGACCGGAACTCACGTTCAAAGTGGACTCATAACGCCGGGATCAACCTCGGCACTGAGTTCAGAGTTGGCCGATCGATTCAGGCCTGAGCAATATTGTTAATGTATTTAACAAATAGCTCGACAATCAGGTCTCCTGGCGTGCAATCACTCAAATGCCCAAATTTGTCTGAAAATGAAGTATCCTCATTTGAACACCCGCTGGTGAGCTTCAGGGCCGGGCTTCAGATGAAAAGGCCCTGGCGCCCACTTACTAATACCTCATTTTATTACCATATGAGAATGTATCATTGTGATAATATTTTTTCCGTCGTAGTTATAAATATTTTTACCTTGTGGAAGTGCCGCACAGACATTACATCCTTGCATTACCCAAAGGTAACTTGAAGATATGGACGCGGAGTAACAATGCCCCCGCACGTTTCACGATCCTACAGATCAAATCTACTGTTTAAACGTGATTCCGGGCTGTCCATCCATTGGGACAGGCCGGGAATGAACCCGAAACCGTGCCAGAGTGTTAGTTACTTACTGTGATATATCAATATGTTAAATGAAATATGCTTGGTACAATCTTTATAGGTCGTGGCAAGGACAAATAACGTTAAACTTTATAAAAATGCGCACAGATTATGAGCTCCCTGATCTGAGGCCCCAAAGAGCCTGGCTCTGCCCATGAGGCATCCGCCTCTGCGGGTTCTCGTTCACGCATTGGGTATAACAAAGGTAATCTTGTAATAACCCGTGCCACACACCGCCTCAGCTTGCAAGAGTTTGCCGCGCAGAAGATTTACTCCAGGGTACCTGATAACAATTTTTAGTGGTTGAAAGATCTACAACTTGGCATTTTTGTTAGATTATCGAACTCTGCTTCAGCATGTTTGTTGCACATGATTACTGTTTTTTTTGTTACACATTATCCACACCAAATAACATTCAACCATCAATTACAAACATACATTATAATAATCACTATATTTGTTACCAAAGTGGGTGAAAATAAAAAAAAAAATTTATATTTTAAATATAAATAATTATATTGCTTCATAAACTAAAATTTCAATGAAAAAATGTTTTTTTTTTTATTATTTTTTATTTCCAATGGCAGATTGTGGATAGTAACAGCAACAAAAAAAAAAAAAAACGAACAAACGAAAAAAAAAAAAAAAAAAATCAGATAATACAACAAAACATGCTGAAACAGAGTTCATTAATCTAACAAAAATGCCAAGTTGTAGATCTTTTTAGCCACTAAAAAGTGTTATCAGGTGCACCACGGGAGGTAGATCTTCTGCGCAGCCATGAAAAATGTTGCAAATACAATTTTTTATTATTGCTTATTAGCACAGGTTATAATTTTTTGTACCCCAAGATACCTTTTTGTGCTACTAATGCATGAAACGAAAGTCCACCAGGGCCGGATTTTCCTATAGGCAAACTAGGCTTCAGCCTAGGGCCTCAAGATCAAAAGGGGCCTCATATCATCTGTGCACATTTTTTATAAAAATTTAACGTTTATTTATTGTCCTTGCCACATTTTTATAAAGATTAGTACCAAGCACAACTTGTTTCATTTAACATATTGATATATATCACAGTAAAGGGCATGAATGGACGAGTGGCTAGCGCTCTGGCGCTCGGTACCACAGGGTTTCGGGTTCGAGTCCCGGCAATGCAATGGATGTTTGTAGTGGTTCGAATCCACTTTAAACAGTAGGCCCCTGTCCTAATAGGATCGTAGAGCGTTGCGGGGGCATTGTTACTCCGCGTCCGTATCTTCAAGTTACACGCGCCCCCTGGGTAATGCAAAGTTAGTAATGTCTGTGCAGCGCTTGCCTTAAGGCATCCAAGACGTCAAAGTCTGTTTGCCAGCTGCATTGGAAAAAATGTATCACAGTAATGATGCATTTTATTATCTCTCATGTAATTTACAATAACTTAAAAATGGGAGGTGACAGGATTTCATAAGTGGAATAGCCTAGGGCCTTTTTTCATCTAAATGGCCCTGAAGCTCACCAACGGGTGATAAATGAAGGATACTCATTTTCAGACCGAATTTAAGATTATCATGTCAGCATTTGGGTGTAATATGGTGCACACCAGGAGGCCTGATTGTCGAAGCTATTTGATTAAATACATTAACAATATTGCCATTCAGGACCTGAATGGTCGAGTGGCTAGCGCTCTGGCGCTCAGTACCACAAGTTTCGGGTTCGAGTCCCGGCGGTGCCATGGATGTTTGTAGTGGTTCGGAATCCACTTTAAGCCGTAGGTTCCGGTCCTAATAGGATCGTAGAGCGTTGCGGGGGGGCATTGTTACTCCGCGTCCGTATCTTCAAGTTACACGCGTCCTCTGGGTAATACAAAGTGAGTACGTCTGTGCAGCACTTGCCTTAAGGCATCTAAGACCAAGCTGTCTGTGTTTGCCAGCTGCATTAGAAAGAAAAAAAAAAATATTGCCATTCAATCTTCTAGTCTTAGAAGTAGTGTTTGCAAAAAAAAAAAAAAAAAAAACTTCCAGTTTATTTGAACTTAAGATCTCCAGCACATTGACAACGCATATTATTACTGAGAGCCATAAATCATATTATGTAGGGTTTCCAATTTTACATCATGCTATCTGTTTAGCAAATCTAACTCAAAATAGGGAAAAACATTTCTAATAATTAATATATGATATAATATATAATTTAGATATATTTAAAAATAAAGCGATGTTAACATGTTACAACATCACATTTCCTTTAGGCCAAAACCTCGATTAGTGCTGGCAAAATAACTAAATAAATAAAAGAAATATAAAAATGTTATGTAGTTATACAATAACTCACAGAGTAAAGCTCATTAAACTATTATTGTTCAGTGTAAAATATACGTGAAAATTTAGATATTCTTTTCAACAAATATGATCAATCAATATATATATATATAATGTATATATATATATATATATATATATATATATATATATATATATGTAGGATTTATTTGTGTGGTAATCAGCAGGGAGCGACACATTGCAGTTGCTTGTCTTTGACAGAGCCTGTTTGCAATGTGGGGGAGTATTCAACTTTGAACTCTGACCCTGGGAGAAGGGAGAGGGCCCCGTAGATGAAGAAAGAGGTAAGGGAACGCTAGCTGACACGAGAGAGAATGAGGAACGGATAGGAGGCTGCGTCAAGCAGCGAGAGAATGGACGGTGCAGTCCCTTAATTAATTGTTAATGTAAATATCGCCGTACATATAACCGTGCTTAATTAAATGTTGTTGTTGAGAGAAAAACAACGTTTCGTTGATGTGTTTTGAAATACACCCCCTAGACACCCACTTCAAAAAGTTCAGCTTTTGTTAGACTGGTAGAGAAGTCTAACAAAACTGTAGGTTCGACCGGGATGCATCTTTTGAAACCTGTGTAAACCCTTCAAAATTGGGGGATCGGCCGGGATTCATCTTTTGCAAGCGGCTAAACCGACAAAAATTGGGGGCTCGGTCGGGATGAATCCGTTGGAATGATGAAGGGAAGCGTTTGAAGAAGCCATTTTGTTGGAAGCGTTGGAGATAGCCGTCCTGGTTATAAGTGATACAGTGATAATAAGGCCACCCTGGCCAAGATGAATCCGTTGGAATGTTGAAGGGAACGCTAGCAGTCAACGGAGGAGTCGAAACTGGAATGGGCTGCGTCAAGCAGCGAGAGAATGCTATTGTCATGTATTAATATTTTATGTAAATATCGCTGTAAATATAACCGTGCTTCATTAAATATGTGTTGTTGAGAGAAAACCAACGCTTCGTTGATGTGTCTGGAAATACACCCCTAGACACCCACTTCAAAAGTTCAGCTTTGGTTAGACTGGTAGAGAAGTCTAACAAAACTGTAGGTTCGGCCGGGATGAATCTATTGGAACCGGTGTAAACCTACACACACACACACACACACACACACACATATATATATATATATATATATATATATATGATGGATCATATTTGTGTGTGTTTGTATACACTCCTTATTCGATCGAAACTCATATAAAATTTGAATTGAGATTTAGTTAAAAATTCATTTAAAAATTAATCTTTTGTTTCTTACTACAACACATTTAAAATAATTCGTATTTTAATTAACATATTTCATGTAAAATTATCATGCAAAGAAAAAAAAAATTAGAAATAGTTTTTCTATTATATAGTTTGCTAATCATATTTTTATAAAAATATATTACAAATTCATACAATATTTCCATTAAAATATTGAACGATAAGAAATTTAAAACATTCGAAGCTGCAAGAAGGGTAAAGAAAAATTACTTGCCTTTGAAAAAATACCGAATGTATTAACATATATCTATCCATAATTGAAATGTATTCAATTCAGTAATGGGTGCATTTATTGATGTAGAATAAATAAACAATAATTTTACTATCTATACAATAAATAAAAATAATTTGTAACATTCCCTTCTAATTGTAATTTTCTTTAAATTTAATGTATATACGAATAAATTAGTTTTGTATCAACTCCGTATTTTCTATACCACACGAACTAGTGCAATTTAATTTCGTTACAAATACAATTTTATTTCATACAAAGCATATGTTTGCTTAATAGTAAATTAATTAGTATATGTTTGATATCCAAAGATGAACTAACAAATATTTTATTTTTTTGCTGTAAAAAAATTCATATTTAAAGGGCAAATTCAATGAATTAAAAAGAAAACGTTTTTAAGGAATTAAAAAAGAATTTCAAATTTCAATGCAATATCATCAATGTACTTTATAAATTTCACTTGAATGACTTCAATGAAGTCGGCGGTCTGATGGACAATTGGCATAACGCTCTGGCCTTGGTACCACAGGCTTCAGGTTCGAATCCCGGCGGTGGCATGGATGGTTGTTAGTGGTTCTTAATTGACGTTAAACTGTAGGTCCCTGTCTAATTAGCAAAAATTGTACAAAAAAATGACCGTAGAGTGACAAACCGAACCAAATCTATGAAGTCGAAATAGTTGTACACCTTCTCAAATAAATGTAGTGCTATGAAAGGATCATAAATATTTTAAAGTTGAGAATTTCTAAAAAAAAAGAAAAAAAAAAAAAGTGTATCTAATGCTTTGCAAAGAATTTCTGAAATGCAGCAAAAATTTAACACGGTTTCTGGCTGATAATTTTGCTCTGAGATGTGAAGTTAGTAATTCTTATTGTTTTTGAATTTCTTGATAATCAGGATTAATTCTATGTAAAAAAAATTTTTTAACTATTATTTATATTCCTGTAGAAAATGTGCTCTATCTGCCTTTGCGTGGCACAATTTAAGAATTGATAAATTACACATTATTCATTTGTTCAAATAAAACTGTATTTTTGTCCATTCTATTTCCTTGTACACGCTTTCTAAAAACAAAATATAACTAAATGTATTTGTTTGAGAATCATATTTGTAGATGCATGATAACTACATCTTATATACTATTTATATGTCATTTAATTTAGTCCTGTTTTAGACACTATATTAAAAATTATTTATATTCCCAAATATCCTTTGTTACTTCCATTTAGTAAACATATTTAGATATATTTTCTTAACTAATTCATATGTATTTATTAATCAACATTTTGATAGAAATATTTTTTGTTTATTACCAAGGGCAAGAAAAAAAAAATGACGAACTGTTACGAGATCAAAACAGTGTAAAGCACACATAAGAAAAAAAAATCAACAAGAGAAAAAAGCCAATGTCTCATCTGCGAAGTTCTAGCGCTAGGATTCTTAGAGTTCGCACGCAAGTCCAGGCATCCTGCTATAGGGATGAACTGTTCATGGACTATCTTTTATACAGAGCGGACAATTTGGGCTATCAAAAATACCAATGTGGTGCAGATTGTTCGTCAAACAGTCATAGCCCACCTCAAGTCTCAACATCGTAGCAGGCAAGGGAATGTTAATTCTCAACTTTCTTAGATGGGGACTTCAACTTCCTTAGATTGGGAGATAGGATCCTCATTCCATTATAAGACCCAGCTGACACGAAGTCCCACGAAGGTGACCACTCTTGAAGCGTTACTGCATGCTGATAGTAGTATATCTTACGCCTAGGATGCTACCAGGGTGCACCACGGAAAAGTAGATCTACTGTCGCACCCATCGATGCGAATATAAGATTCAAAAATTTAACATTTGAATTTTCTTATATTAAAGTAGGAAATTATTTATGACTCATCTTAATTTTACATGGAAAATTAATGCCAAAGGAATAAAAATTTATTTTTTTTCCGTTTCTTTACTTTTACTAACGGTAAAAATTCAAATCTATAAAGCTAATCATTTTTTAAGGATAATTATTTAACTTTTATTTTGAAAATAAATACTTTCAGACGGAAAATTCAAATGTTCTTGAATATTAATTCAGATTGCTTCCTCATTTGGTTAAGCTTTTTAAAGTCTCGAAAATATTCTCATTAATTTTAAATTTGATAACAAGAGAACTGGTATATGTAATAATCAAATTATGGAAATAAAATTTTTAACATAGAATTATAAACTTAGATCATAATATTGTGCAAACATTTCATTTAACTATAAAATATAACACTAAACAAGAAAGAAAGGAAAGAAAATTAGACGTAAAGAAGAAATATAATACTAAATTATAAAAAAGAATATATTATAACCATGAAAATATAATACTCAATTATATTTATAATATTAAATCATTGCATAAATGTTTATAGTATTGCTGTTTTTTGATACTATCAATTACTATCTATTTCATAAAATTGTATTCTGGCTTGCTTAAGAAAGTATTGCAATTTGTTTAAGTAAATCTTAATACTGAGTGAAAACTAAAATAAATGTCAGTAAATAAACCTCTTTGTTGTTATTTTTACTTTAATATGTATAATAATAAAATGCAATGTATGTATATGTATATATAGTTCGTGGGCCTGAATGGCCGAGTGGCTAGCGCTCTGGCGCTCGGTACCACAGGTTTCGAGTTCGTGTCCCGGCGGTGCCATGGTTGTTTGTTGTGGTTCGGAATCCACTTTAAAAAGTAGGTCCCGGTCTGATATGATCGTAGAGCATCACGGGGGCATTGTTACTCCGCGTCCGTGGCTTATCTTCAAGTTACACGCGCCCCCTGGGTCATGCAAAGCGAGTACGTCTGCGCAGCGCTTGCCTTAAGGCATCCAAGACCAAGCTGTCTAAGTGTTTGCCAGCTGCATTAGAAATAAAAAAAAATGTATATATAGTTCGTGTGTGTATGTAATTTATAAGGGGATTCTACAATTCTTGATATTCCTT
This sequence comes from Caerostris extrusa, assembly GCA_021605095.1. Taxonomy (NCBI): domain Eukaryota; kingdom Metazoa; phylum Arthropoda; class Arachnida; order Araneae; family Araneidae; genus Caerostris; species Caerostris extrusa. Next base: position 23,877 of record BPLR01000733.1, read on the forward strand.
ACTTTCGCCCCAAATTAGCCATCACCAATGGGAGATGATCATTGCTAAAGGAGATTCCCCTCGTTATTCAAACTTTTGTAATTGTAAAGAATATAAAATTATTTTGCGGTACCCCGGATCATAAACAATAGATTATTGTTTATGATCTTTTTTTATATGCATTTCCTAGATCAATTCGCAATCTAGGTAATGCATATAAAGAAAAGAGTTTTTTAATATTCTTTTATTATATTATAATAAATATTAAAATCGTTTTACAAAATAGAATAAATATGCACGAAAAACAAACTAGGAGCATCAAACATCGTAAACTCTCCTTCATAAAATAATTTTATTTATTTAAAAATAAAATTGAAAATATAAATAAATGTCTTCAAAATATTAATTTACTTTTTTTTTTTATTTATTTAAATATATATTTATGATATTTATCTGTTATTAACTCTTCTTATGCCTGATATGTTGTTGTCTCGCGCTATTTAACAATTTTTATTTTTTGCAAAAATTTGGATACGCCTAATTTTAGATTTAATTTAAAAAAAAAAAAATAATGCTTTTGCTTTTGGAAATAGAAATAAATTACTATAAACATGCACTTTAAAATTCTGCATTATTTAAAATTAATTTTTTTTTCTTACTCGTTCGAAATTCTTATATGAATTTGATACTTTTTAAATTTAAATAAATTATTTATTTCTACTGTCATACATTTTAAAGCATTTTTGTTTCATCTAAACAGCATATTATATAAAGATATCATTCAACACGAAATTTTCATAACCATTTAATATTTTTCATTTAAAGAACTTAAAATAAATGTATTCTTATTTCAAAAATCTATCAAAAAATTATACAATTTTTCTGATTAAAATATTTACTAAAACTTAAAAAAAAAAAAAAAAAAAAAAGTCGCAACTATTCGAACGACAAAGAAAATTAAATGTATTTGAAAATAATACAAAATGTATTAACAAATACATTTATTTTTTGCATAGGAAAGAAAAATAAATTTAAAAATTCTATTCTAATTCTCTTTTTAAATTTGCGGCATATTTATTCAATAAATTCTTTACAATCTTATATTTTTATTTTTATTTATTCATTTTTTTTTATTTCCAATGGTAGGCTACAATAAGTAATAAAATTAAAAAGAAAAAGAACACAAAGAACATGAAAACAACAACGAGAACCGAAAGAAATCATATAGTGACATGTTTAGCCCATTAGGGCCCTAGCCTCCCAGCAACGACCGTACACAGTAGAGGAAACAAGTGCAGGGCAGACAGGAAGGTAAGATGAATCCATGTCCTCTCCAAGACAGCAGAGCATGCATTTTGGGCTTGCAAATATTTTCATACGAAAAAGATGATTGGCCATACAATCATGGCCCGTCAGGAGTCTGAAAAGGGCAACAGCTTTAAACCGGGCTGATCAGGGACATGTAAAATAAAGTTCAACCAGGTTTTAGATGAGTTGCCTGTTCCAGAAAAAGTCACGGATCATCAATTTCATCGAGTGAAAAGAGTTGTTTTTACAAAAGTTTTGGGTGATGGTTGTTCCTTTTTTGGCAAGAGAATCCGCTTCCTCATTACCCAAGATCCCACAATGGTCTGGGATCTACTGCAAAACGATATTCTTCTTGCCTTTTCGGTCAAGATCTTCAAGACAAGAGATGCACTTTTCGATGGAAGTAGATTGAGGTGCTAGGGTGGAGTTGATTGCCAAAAGTGCTGCCTTAGAGTCAGAGAGGATGACTGTTCTAGCAAATTGTTCAGTTCGGCACTGAAATTGAGTTAGGGCAATACGTAAAGCTTCGACTTCGCCGTCGTAAGCAGATGCAAAATAGTCGATGGTATATTGTATATGAAATTTAATTTCCCTGTAATTAATAATTAAAATAGCACACCGTAGTATTATCCAATGTCAGAGTTTAATATTCGTTCAGTTATTTGTACATTGAATCCGTGCGGATTTTCGGTATCGAACAATAATTTCCAGTACTATACGACGCTTAGTAGTATAGAACCCTTATTTCCAGTACCATACGACGCCTAGTAGTATAGAACCCTAATTTCCAGTATCATATAATTCCTAGCAGTATTCAATTCCTTATTTCCGGTACCATACAGCACAGAGAAGCATCGAATCCTTATTTCCGGCACCATACAGCCCCGAGCTGCATCGTATCCATATTTTGCAGTACCATACGTATTAATTGTTTGAACTTAATACAAACTGTTTAAAGTTCAAACAGCTCATGATGTCAAACAGTTCATTTGAAGTTCAACAAACAAACTTTGAACTATCGAACAATTTGAGTTCGACGAGGGCGAAAATAAATGATTCGTAACAACGAACTGATATAATGATTCGTTCCATTTATACGGATTCGACCCTGTTTTATATGCATTTGAAAGCTGATTGTGTTCTGACGTGTTTAGGAGTAATGAGCTAAAATTCAGTAATATTATAAATGAAGTATTTTCTAGATATTAAATATAATTTGGATATATTGAAGAAATCTTGCTTTGGTTAAATTATATTGTAACTTCGTAGCTTAATATTTATTTTTGTCTTCTTCTAAGAATTTAAATTTGAAGGTAATTTTTTTGATTGAAAACTTTTATTATAAATAAAAATATAAGTAATGATAGTTTCCTATCTATATTAGTTTTTGATTTTATTTCGAATAATATTTCGTGCATTTATTAGGATGTCAATATCTTTTAAAATGAAAAAATACTATGTTTTCTGTGTGAAAAAGATTTAAAAAAATAAACAATCGTTTGTTTACTTTAAAGCATATAATTTGTTTTTCTAACATTTAACTTGCTGACTTTTAAAAATAATTTTTTATTCTTCTAATTTACAGCAGCAGTTGGGATTTTTTTTTAATGCATTCATATTCATGAGATGTATAATCAAAGTTATTTAAATCAGAAAAATTGAGATACTTATATCTCTTTACTAATTTTAAAAATAAAAATATTATGTATTATTATTTAAATCCAAATTAGTGTATAATATGTTAATGTTTTGCATATTTATATTTCATATGATTTTTTAAAATTAATTTCTTATATTAATGTTTACCTGTTAAATACAACATTCACAGTGTTATGTTATTAACTTTAGAATAACATCAATTTGGATCTCTTGTAGCTTTGTCATAGTTAATTTAGAAACTCTGTTACAATTTATTATATAAGCTAATTGTAAATGTTAAAGAGTATTATTTAACTTTAGGAATGTAAATATTATAAATTTTATCAATATTTGTTTTATTGTTTATAATTTTTTCAGTTTACCATGTCTTGTGTAACTGTAAATTCCACTCCTATCCCTTCAGTATCAACAAATAATATACAGCCGACTATTATAACAGGAGTAAGTATAATTTTGTGTGCTTTATGAAAATTTAGCAATGCTGATAGTTTATCATTAAAATGGCTTTTATTTTATATTTAATATACATTTGGAAATTCTGATCAGCAAATTCAATATTTTTAAACATATGTACTATGATCTCACCTTAGTGAAGTTCCCATTTATTTGTAACTTTTTTGATGCTAAACTATAAATTATATCCACTATAACATTACAAACTTAACTTGTGCTTATTGTGCAATTGTTGTAATAAAAGAAAGAATAATGTTAAAAAAGCTTGTTTTTTTTTTTTATTTAAACCTTTTTTATCATTGAAGAAAAGAAAGGGATTCTCTCTTACAGGGTACTGATTGGTTGGGATCTAATTAGTACTTTGCTAAATAAGTGATAAACAATTCATCCTCTACTGTATTTTTTTTTCACCCAAACTTATTAGGCGGGAAATGACATCCAATGCAGTAAGGGGTCAGTATTGATTAGTATTAAAAAAGTTTGATATTCATCTTTTTCATCGTGAATTTCGTTGCATGATTTTTGCATCTGCTACTGAAATTTATTTATTTCAGAAATAGATTTCATTTCGTTATCTCCTGAATATTAAGAAAAGGTATAATTTCTTTGGGGATATTTTGGAGTTGAGTCCTCCCAGTTACAGTTATTGCTTTTAGCGCCAAGTTGCCACTCGGCAGCATGGCAAGAAATTCCTTTTATGGGATGTTTTTCGTGATAACTTTTTGTGGGAAAGTATGGGACGGAGGATTCCGGGATTACCATTAGAAATTCGTGTTATGTTCCCCTTACGGTGGATTGCAAGAATGCTGAGAGGAAAATGTATACAAGAAACCAATTAGTAGTATACCATTAAAATCAAGAAAACATGCATATTACACTAATTATTTGAGAATTATTTTATATTTTATTATATATTTTGTGCATCATTTATTAAGTCTTCGAATTGCTGCTCATTTTGCTAATATATATATATATATATCTGTGCTTTTCAGGAAATAAAATTTCAGAATTTTTCATTACAATATTTTCTTTGGTAGTTTTCTAAGATGAATATTAAAAGTTATTTGTGAAGTTATCAATTTATAGAGAAAACTATTTTACAATTTCAACATTATATTTGTATTAAATGTATCTAAGCAATACAAACACAATTTTTTATATGTTTAGAAGTGTAGAATTCTATAATAAATAATTTAGTTCTTCATGTAAATGGTAATTTTAATATTTCTTTAAATAAAAGCTGCTTATGAAACAATCAGCAAAATGTTCATTTCAGAGTTATTTAATGTTATAAAATTTTATATTTCTTTTTTAAAATTATTTTTTTTATAGTAAGAAATTCATAACACAAAATATTTTTTCTTCCAATTCATGCATCACATTAGTATTTAATCAATGATTAATCATTCATTGTTTTCAATGTCAAAGATTTAAAAGCAAACGAGAGCAGTCTACTTTATCATGAAACATTAGAGAAAGTGCTTATTCTTGAAAATAGCATAACCTTATGCTCATAAATTTACGAATTCCCAGATTTTTTAAAAAAAAAAATTATTTTTTACTCATTATTTTCATAGTTGAGTAGAAATTAAGTAAACTAAACTTATTCCTTAACAAGTCCATATTAGAAAGATTTGCATTTAATCACATATTGCTTTCTCCTTACAGACTCGAAGAATGACATCGATAGATTTTTTATTTTCATAAGTTGACTGAAGGTTATTTGGCTGAATATAATTATATTTCTAATAGAAATCCAATATATTTTACCTATTTGCTACTTTCTTTATTTTAAAGTTTTATGACATAAAAGAATTCAGTAATAATCGTAAAATCTTTTGGAAAGCTTTCACTATATTCTCTTTTTTCTTTTCACTATTTTCTTTTATTGCAATTAGATAAAATGTAAGAATCATCAAGCCTTTGTTTTAAAAAAATTAGTTTCTTTGCCATTTAAGAAATATTATATATCTAAAAAAATGATATGACAAATGTAAGAATATTGAAGTAAATTATGTCAAATATATGTTTATAGATAGTGATTCTGATATGTTTTTTTATATGAATTCAAAGTATTCTTTTAAATCTGTTCTAAATTAGATCTATTTAAATATTTTTTAATTTTAGACAAATAGTCTAGTATCTGTGACAGAGTCTTTACCTGTTAGTTCAACAACTATGGTTGTGAATAACTCTGCACCAGTGGCTGTTACAACTCAAAACTCTAATCATACAAGTCTTAATGTAAGCATGTTGCCACCAGATATTATCAAAATTCCTCAAGTAAGTTTGGCAATGAAAGTAATTACACATTTTGCAGTTTCCACTTATAATTCAGAGTAGTTCTAATCGGCATTCAAATTGCAGCATTAAAAAGAAAATATTTCTTTTAAAAATTAAATTAATTGTATAGCTTGCTTTATTACCTATAGTGTATTAATAAAATTACATTTTATAAGTGCATGATAAATGATTTTAATTTCTCCAATTGAGATGTTAAATTAATATAACATTATTCAGACTTTAATATTGTTTTTCTTGATTTAATTCTATAAAATATTCTGTGCTTTAGAAGGTGCTGAAATAGTATGGTGCTATCTTAATTAGTGAACAGTTGACATTCTAATGAATACTGCAAATAAAATTACATAATATGAAAGGCATTACACTGCCTGGAATTCTAGTGTGCAGTTTGGATGAAAGACAAAGAAATGACATTCCTTCTCCTTATGTCGTTAATGAAAAAAATTAGAGATTTGGATTGTCGTTTTATGATCATCTTGTGCACTATTTAAGTTAAACAGACCAGGACAGTTTACAGACCTACAGTTTAATGTGGATTCTGAGCCACTCGTAAACATCCATGCCACCACCAAGATTCAAATCTGAGGCCTGTGGTACCACAGGCCAGCCAATTGGCCATCAGGTCGCTGAAAAATTAGAGAAGTAGCAATGAAAATAATTAATGGGCTGCGATAGAAGTATTGCATACTTTCTTCAAAGGAGGAAAAAATCTCAACATCCAAAAATACTATTATTTTAATCTATAATTCCTGAAATACAGACAAAAACAATTATGGTTTTTAATATTTTCTAAAAGAAACTTTTATTAATACAATTCTTCATACTTATCAATCATTACAGTAAAGAATTTATTTTAAATTAATCTTTTTACTAATATTTACATATATATTTATCTGTATATTTTTATTAATATTTTTAACTTATTAAATTTTAGGTTCTAAATAAACAGCGTTTACAGGATTTAGTCCGGGAAGTGGATCCAACTGTCCAAACAGATGAGGAAACTGATGAAGTAAGATAATTCTTTCTCCTACAAATATATATATATATATATGTACACATTTTTTTTTTTTTTTTTTTTTTTTTGATAATAGCTTAAAATTGTATCCTTCCCTTTCCAGCTTTTATTACAATTAGCTGAGGAATTTATTGAAGATGTTGTTGAAACATCTTGCACATTAGCAAAACATCGAAAGTCTTCTATTCTAGAAGTAAAAGATGTTCAGCTATCATTAGGTGAGTCTTTTTCTCTTCTAAAGGGTTTTTTTTTATTGTAACATTTCATGCAGCATCTATTTTGCTCCATTATTACATTCTTGAGTTTTAAATATGGCAATATTAAATATAATCAAATCGAGGAGATAAGAGATTTTTTTTCCCTCTACGTCAAACTGTAGCGATATCTGCCATAAGAATTCTACCAGCCCAATAAAATTTAGCCTTGGTGAAGTTATCAGAATTAATAGTCATAAAATCAAGTGCAATGCATGTTGTCAAATGTAAAAAGTTCATGGCTTCATCTGACGAGCGCAGAGGACAGACATTAGTAGCTATACCAATCTGGTGCGAGTGTTTATTAAGTAAATCATGTCCTGTCGAGAGTCGGAAATTTGCTTTGGAAACAAGTACATTCCACATTTTATTAGTTGAAAGGAGTTTGTTTTAAGGGTCTGCCTATTTTCTTCCTTACCTCAGAACTAAATTGATGAAAGGATAATAGGAAATTGTGACTGCTGACAAACAGTTTTTGCCAAGAGATTAGCCTTTTTATTTCCAGGCGAGATAAGAGATTAGAATTCATTTCTTTTGGTTAACATTAGATATCAGATATTTCAGATTAATGATTAGGTCCACTGCTGATTAAGTAGAAAAAGTTATACAAATGGCAGTTTGCAGTTACAGGAACAACCTTCAGTTTTTGCTTTGATATATAAAGGCTGCCATAAGCAATATAATATATGTATAAGTTTATTATTCCTGGTAACATTTTACGTAGTTTAGTGGGATTGAGAACAAATTTCATAGATTAATTACTATTTCTTGTTAGTAGAAGCTTATGTAAAATATTCATCTACTGTTGAACTCATGTGAATGTTACATTTATTAAAAATTTTGTTTAATATGTGAAAAGAAAAAAAAAAAAAGATTTAAATATTAAGAAAAAATTATATACTCACAGCTCAGTGGTAACTTGCCCAGCTAGTTTGCAGTTGGGCTAAACTTTGAATCTGCTGATAGCGTACATTACACAGAAACATGGAGATTAAGTGGCAATTATTACAACAGATGTTAAGTGTTTTTCATTGATAGTCAGATAGCACTGCCTATTGGTGAGAGTTTTTTTTTAGTTTTCTCTCGTATAACATGCAAATGCAGAGCCTTTTTTTTTTTTCTAATGCAGCTGGCAATTACTTAGACAGTTATCTTTATGCCATAAGCAAGGGCTGCACAGACATTACTCAATTAGCAATACCCAGGGGGCATGTGTAGCTTGAAGAAATGCTGCGGATACTATCTCCGCAAAGCTCTTACACTATCCCCGCACGATCATATTAGAAGGGAAACTATGGCTTAAAGTAGATTTTAAACTGCTATAAACATTTCATGGCACCTCTGGTACTCGAACCCAAAACCTGTGGTACCAAGCACTAGAGCGCTAGTCACTTGGCCATCAAGCCTCTTGCAGAGCCATTACTCCTGAAAGTCCTCCCATAAAGCAATGTCGTCCCCTCATCTGTTGATAGCATATTTAAATGAAACATGAAGCCTACTGATGTTCTTCCAAAAATACTGTTTACTATAAATGGATAAAAGTATAAACATTGTTTGTGTATGTGTAGAATTTGTTTTATCTTTTAAAGTGATCATTAAACATCTATTAAAATTTAATTTAGAAAAAGATTGGAATATGTGGATACCAGGATTTGGCTGTGAAGAAGTCAAGCCCTACAGAAAGTCTTTTGTGACAGAAGCTCACAAACAGGTAAGTTACAATGATTGCTTGCTCCTCGTCCCCCTTTTAATAAAAATTTTGTTTTCCATTTTATTTTTATTACCTTTTAATTATCTTAAATGTTATAAAGTCCAATACATACTTGCCAATGTGTATATTTTATTGTAAAAGTCTTCAATTTTTTAAAATTATACTTTATTCTTCATACTGAAAGATAAATTTCTCCAAATTGTAAAAAGTCACCAAACTTTACTTAAAACTATTCATCTTTAAATTACTATTTCTTTGTGTATTTAGTGGATGGGTTTCTGTAATGCTTTACCCTGTTTATAAATTTGTAAATATGAATAGGATTTTTATTAAAAAGTATTTCAAACTTATTCCCAAAAAATATAAATTTTCTGGAAATTTTCCTGATTGAAAGACAATTTTTTTTTAAATTTTAAAAATTTTGAAAACCCTTAATTTTCCCTGTAAAAATTTAATTTATAAATTTTTATTTGTTTCATGAATTCTATATAACTGAGTATATTTTTAAATAGTGTCTAATAGTATAAACGTTTTGTCAGCACTTTTTTTTTAAAGTTTTATGTTCTTTACAATTTGTATAATTAAGTTTTTTTTTAAAACATTTTTCAATCACTTTTTATTTCTCTCCATTTCACATTTAAAATTCATTAACAGGTGTGCTTTGCATGAGTTATTCAAAATTTTCAGGATGAAAATTTGTTAACTTATTATAGAATTTTCATTGTTTAATCTCATGTCAAAACTGTTTTGCTAACTATTTTCTTTTTATACTTTCAGAGAATGAGTTTGATTCGGAAAACTTTAAAGAAATGAAGTTCTATTTTTCAATATGGTTCACTTGTAAATATTGTATGTTGTAAATAAAATACTGTAGCGCTGTAATTTATATACTGTATGTATATGTGAACACATATACTGTAATGTATATGTGTTCATTTATATTTAAATAAAACAGGGGTAAGCAACCTGCCGCACCCAGGCTGCATGCGGCCCACCTTGAAAATTTTTCCGTTCCGTAAGGTTTATCACATTTTTACAAAGTATATTTATTTTATAATGGAAAAACCAATATATTAAAAAATACAGTATTTGTGCATCCGATTTCAGAAATGTGGCACAAAAAGTTGTTAGCACTTCTAGTTCAACTTACACCTGCAAATCGTTTTTTTCTGAAATGAAATTGACCAAGTGCAAAACATGCCCAAACATAACGGACGCTAACCTGCAACACCCATTACAATGTGCAAATACCCAAATTAAGATGCATTTGTAAAAGCTAAGTAAAAGAGTGGAGAAACAAATATCGCACTAGTCAAATAAATATTTTGTAATGATTTTTTTATTTCGTTTATATTTCATTTTTACTGTTGAAATATATAACAGTGCATTTAGTGCATTGTGTTTACATGTGCATTTAGTATTGTTATTATTATATTATCTATGTTTATACATGTTTTATATACAGCCTAAGGAGTTATGATGCATTTCTAAAGTGGCCCGCAAGATTTGGGTTGGCCACCCCTGAAATAGAACAAAACTTTGCTTGCCTATATCAGATTATTATTATTTTTGGCTACCAGTGTAAAGTTTCTCCTCCCTGCAAAAATATGAGTTATATAGATTTAATATACTTAATTACATATCCAAATTGCCATAGCACATGCCAATTTAAAGTTGATATATTCAATTTATATACTATTTTTTGCAAGAAAAATTTTTTTAAATTAACCACAGACTATGGGGAAAAAAAAATATTTCATAAAAATATTAAAGTTCCATTTTGTCTATAATTTTTTTAATTTTGCACAAATTAAAAAATTTCAATCAATACTGAGAAAAATAGTGTCATCTTTCAAGAAAATAGAAAATTATATGTAGTTCTTTTACCAGTTAAGAAAAACATTTGATAATGGGCAAAAATAAATGAAGTAGGATTATTAAATTTTTTTTTATTAGACATAGGCTTTTATGTAGAGAATATTGTTTAAGTAGAGTTTAATGGAATATTGGTATGTATGACTTTTAGCACAAAACTGTAGTAAGTACATGAGCACTTATTTTAAAATGCTATTCATCATTATGCTTTCAAAACATTTTTTTCTGTATTAAATCTAATCTGCAGTAAATAATTTTGGTCAACATATTGACAGCATTAAGTATTGAATGATTTTTAAAAAAAAAAAATGTTGAATTATTTGATATTTTAAATTGCGTTTGCAAATGTTAATGATCATTTTGATGGGAAAGTATACTTGTGTTTGTGACTATTGACAAACAAAAAAAGTACCAGAAAATCATATTTGAGATTGGTATCTCTACAAATCAATCAAGTATTGTATGAAAACTCAAAAGCCAACAAAATGTCTCATTGATTGTGCTGTCTATCAGTAATCTGCCAACATATTTTAATTTAATTTGCTGCTGTATTTCTTTTATATTTATGCTATATTCTAGTAGAAACTTTCTTCATGCTAATTAGAAATTTCTGCTTTATTAGCTGGAGTAGTGCTAATGTAGAAGTTTTTGAGATGTATCAAATATAATAAATGAAGAAAATAGGTTCTCCACAATTTTGAAATATTTTATTTCCCTATAAGTTTTACATATATTTTGCATCTTAAGCTGTTTTCTCATTGTTTCTGAAATTAGAATCTTGATCCAGTTGCTTCATGAAAATGATTTGTATTGTTGGCCCAATTTATGCTTAATTTGTCTTTTACATATCTAAATCCTTCATCATCATGACATATTAACACATGGTAAATTTGGATTCTAACAACACGGGCCAATATTCAGTCTGCTCTTACATTACATTCATGATAAACAATAAAAATTCATGACTAGTTTATATGTCGATTGAGCTAATAAATCTTTCAACTTTCTCTTTTTTTTTTTTTTTCACTATTTTTTTTTATTGCAATTAGATAAAATGTAAGAATCATCAAGCCTTTGTTTTAAAAAAAATTAGTTCTTTGCCATTTAAGAAATATTATATATCTAAAAAATGACATGACAAATGTGAGAATATTGAAGTAAATTATGTCAATAATATATGTTTATAGATAATTAGTGATTCTGCTATTTTTTATATGAATTCAAAGTATTCTTTTAAATCTGTTCTAAATTAGATCTATTTAAATTTTACTTATCTGCACTTACATTACATTCATGATAAACAATAAAAATTCATGACTAGTTTATATGTCCATTGAGCTATTCAATATTTCAACTTCTATTTTGGTAAATAGACCTTACTAAATCACTAGAAAATATCTTTTATAAATGTAATATTAAAATATAGGAACTTTTGAATATCAGACAATTGAATGTTTATCTCAGTCATCTAACTGACAGAGCAAGGCAGTCCCTCGTTTTATCCAGTGCTGAGGTGGCTTCTCAGTTGGCAATAAGAAGTGCAGAACATAATTAGTTGAATGACCTGTTGTGGATAAGGTTCCTCGTCTTTCACTTGTTTTGTACAAAGGAGATCTGCAAAATAGAAGAGATATTTACATATATGATCAGATAACAATATGGAGTAATTGTCTAGAGGCAGAACCATGAGTTAACTTTGGTGTCAACTAACAGGTGGACTGAAAAGTTCGTAGGCTAACACATAGATGGCGCTACTAGTATTAAATCCATATGATTTTTAGTTAGCCCTAACCTTCAAAAGACACGTGTACAAATTTGACAGCTGATGTACTGTTAGTATATGAGTTATAGCATTTTTAGTGAAGTTATAACATTTTTAGTGTTCATCACATGCAGTCCACTCGCCTGACCGTCGATTGAACTCCGATGTGAAATGATGGAGACATGTTTCATCCGTTGTCACATATCGACGCAAAAATTCGGGTTTATTACGATTGAACAGCTCCAAACGCTGCTTAGAATCATCCATTCGTTGTTGTTTTGGGTCGATTGTGAGCTCGCACGGCACCCACTTTGAACAGAACTTTCGCATATCCAAATATTCATTCACGATATGTCCAATACGTTCCTTTGATATCTTTAGGGTCTCAGCTATCTCAATCAACTTTACTTTACGGTTATCAGAAATTATTTTGTGGCTTTTTTTGATGTTTTCGTCGGTAACAGCCTCTTTGGGAGTCCACTGCGTGCATCGTCCTCGGTGCTCATTTCGCCTCGCGTAAATTTTTCTCTACGGTTGATTTTTGGTGCAAACCGAATAATTTGAAGCCAAGCCTCTTCAATAGTATTTTTTTCGCCAAAAAGCAATGCTTTAATTGAAATTCCTTTTCATCCATTTTCAAACTAACAAAAGATGCTTCACTAAAAAGTCTCACATACTAATAAGTGCAACAGATGTCAAATTTATACTTGTCTTTTGAAGGTTAGGGTTAACTAAAAAATCATATGGATTTAATACTAAGCGCCATCTATGTGTCAGCTTACGAACATGTCAGCCCAACTGTTAGATATTTCAAAGATCATAGGATGGTAGAAGACCTTTCCAAATCTTGCTTTAATTGATATGTCACAACCAATCGTATGTCTCTTTTTATTAATGTTTTAAAGAATTCAGTGTTTAGTAGCGCTCGTGGGAGTCAAAACTGATATTTAAATTTTAAATGTTAAAACTTTAAAAATGTAAATAAAATTATCTTATAAGAAATCAACTTGATTAATACCATTGTGTTATAAGCTTTAAATTTAACTGTTATTTTCCTACATGAGATCTTTTTATAAATTTGAGGAAGAGTAGTTGTTACGTTTTCCTCACAATGAACATGTCTGCCAGTTTATTTTTATTTTTATTGATGCAACTACATTCCAGAAGAATTAGAAACTGCATGATTGTATGGCAAGAATCTGTCATCATAATTTAGTTTTTCGTTTTTTTTTTTAAGAATTGTAAATATATTATAAAATTTTTTTGTTATTTTATTTCGCTCTTGAACAATACAATTTATTTCAAAAACTGTTAAAACTAGCTAGGAAAGCATTATCATAGAAATAATTTCATTGCTCACTTATATCGGTTGCCTTCAACTATAGAAGCCTTCATACAAGGCAGCAACCAAATGATTGGCATTGCACATGAAAGCACTTTTTGGATCTTGTTCAGCAAGCAAGTTTCTGAAAACAAAAGATATATAAATATATACACTAGAGCCAAAACATTATGACCACCCCTACATTTTGCAATTAACTCGCCTGGATGACGAAGGCACGTGATCAGGTGGAATATAACTGTTGCTGGAGAGTCTGAAGAAAACTTATTCTGTGTGTGATGGGAAAGGCTGCGGATCTAAGTGTCTTTGATAGAGGGCAGATTGTAATGGCTCGAAGGCTTTGGAACAAAGTAGTTCGAAACTGCAGCTTCAGGTTGTTCCCGATCTACCTTAGCAAAGTGGATGAATGACGGTGAAACTAGCAGTAGACGACATGGTGTTGGACGTCCACACGCTATCAAAGAAAAAGGTCCTCGGAGACTGTCTCACATGGTGAAGCAAAACCGGAGCCAGACAGTGGCTCAGCTGATAGCCCAATCAATGCAGGGCCAAGTAGAATACTATCGGAGCACACTGTTCAGCGGACACTGTTGGATATGGGGTTTTGGCAAACGTCCCATGTGTGCCTTTGCTGACCAAGCGTCATCGCCAACTGCGCCTGAGCTGTGCCCGGGAACATCGTGACTGGTCCAGCCCAGTGGGAAAAATTGCCTGGTCAGATGAATCACGGTTTTGTACATATCGTCGATAGGGCCAGGATACGAATGGCCGAACAGTTGCTCCCTCAATGTACAGTAGATCTACACAGGCGGTCGGTGGCGATATTAAGTTTGGGGATTGGGAGTCTATGGGACCCGTGGGTGGTAGAGCAGACCATGAATGTTTGAACATCATTGTGGTTCGGACATGGCCTCTGTTTTTCCAAACTGGAAGGTTCCAACAGGGCCTCTTGTCACAAGGCTAAGGATGTGTTGGAGCGTTCCAGGAACATGATGCTGAATTCCAGTTAATGTCCTCCGCCTAACTTACCGTATCTTTCGATAGAACACATTTGGGATGTCCACGGCGCCCTCTGGGACCACCAATTGCAAATTTGCGTGAGTAACGTCTGTGCAATCTGTCTCCGGCCATCTACCAAGGACTTGTGGCATCCATGACCAAGGCGGGTCTCAGTGTTTGCCAGCTCCAAAGGTTAGAACGTTAAAAAAAAAAAAAAAAAATGTTTTGGCTCTTGAATATATTCTCCATGTTCCAATATAGGTGCATACTAATTTTCATGAATATCGTTTGAACGGTATATAAGTTGAAATGCTGCAGCACCCTCTGGTGGCAAGTAACAATAAAATGGATAGCGCGAACGTATGTTATATATAGTATGTTCGTGCATATTTTCCATACTCAAATGACATATTATATTTATTTTCATACTCGAATACATATTATTACCAATTTTCATGTATAGCGATTGGTTGAACGTTATAGAAGTTGATAGACTGCAGCACCATCTGGTGACGACTTACAACAAAGGGGTAGCATAAAAACATTCTCCATGTTTTGTTAAAAACAAAAAATACATACGAAAAACATTTCATCAAAATCGGTCAAGCCGTTTAGGAGGAGTTCAGTGACAAGCACACGTACAGAATTATATCGATTGCAGCGCCACCTACCAATTGTGAATCTAAACTATTCAGGGACCCACTCAAACACAAATAAAAAGTTCATCCAAATCGGTCCAGCCGTTTAGGAGGAGTTCAGTGTACGACACATGAACAGGATAATTATATATATAAAGATATAAGATAAATTAAATTTTTTTATGTAAGCGAAAAAAAAAAAAAGTCGAATTCATGATACGGCAGTTAGTGCAAGCAAAATCTTCGAACGATATCATTTATAAAGTCTAGAAATATTTTGTTCACCATGAAGTAATAAAATAATCATTTCTTTAAGTTAGTTTATTTAATGGATGGCGTGGTCAGTGATTGAGTTCTATAAGCTAAACGTTTTGGAAATTGAATAATTTTTAATTAAATTGAAATATTTATTTACAATGCGCGTGGTAAAAAGAAAGTATTATGTTGCACCATTTAAAAAAAAAAAAAAAGAAAGTACATTTTTGCCCCTTTAATCTGGAAAAAAAAAAAAAAAAAAAAATACCACATTTAATGAAGATTTCATGAAATCGGAGAACGTTTAATGTTTTTATTTTTTATGATTTTCAAATAATGTGCTTAAATAATAGTTGAAAAATAAGTGTATTTTATAAACATTTTTAATTTTGCAAAAATTCACAAGCATGTCATGCCGGTTTCTTAATGTTATTTTCATCATCATTATCAGTGGCGCAACAGCCCCATGGGGTGGGCCAAAGGCCGTCTGCCTATTGGCAGATTTCGAGATAGGAGGTGTTTTCTTTTTACGGGATAGGTTGTCAGCCCTACGCCGAACGTTCTATGGTTATTTTAGACCAAGACCTACGGTTTAAAGTGGATTCGAAACCACTACAAACATCCAAGCCACCGCCGGGACAAGAACCCGAAATCTATGGCACCGATAGCCAGAGCGTTAGTCACTCGGCCATCAGGCCCCAATTAAAACTAAACGAATTTAATTATATTATACATAAGGAAATTGGTCTTACTAAGACGATGCATGATGTCAAGAGAAACCTAATTGTTATTTTTAGTTCCCCTTCTTCGAAACGATGACAAAATATAACCTATCTTTAAAAAGCAGACAAGAGTCACTCTTGCCAGCCATGTTCTAACTCAGGGGTCTCCAAACTTTCCAGCCTTAGGGCCATACTGTTTAATCCAGTAAGTACAAAGGGCCAAAACCGTTTTAATTTTTCTGCCATTATCTATAATTTCTAGACTAGTCGCCGAGTACACGCTCTGAGCGAGCATACGCTTGCTAAATTAGCTTTACTACAATAATGTTAGTGAGATTCATTTCAATTATTTTTTTTTCTTTCTAATGCAGCTGGCAAACAGACAGCTTGGTCTTGGATGCCTTAAGGCAAGCGCTGCACAGACGTTATTCACTTTGCATTAGCCAGGGGGCGCGTGTAAGCCACGGAAGCGGAGTAACAATGCCCCCGCAACGCTCTACGATCCTATTAGGACCGGGACCTACAGATTAAAGTGGATTCCGAATCATTACAAACATCCATGGCACCGCCGGGACTCGAACCCGAAACTTGTGGTACCGAGCGCCAGAGCGCTAGCCGCTCGGTCATTCAGGCCCTTATTTCAATTATTTGTTAGTTGTTATGCTTAAGTTAAATTTTCTGCGTATTATGCTTGTCATTAAGCTTTATCTAGCAAGTCAATAAAACCGAGTTATTATCATTCTGTGTTTTTTTATCCAAATTCTTACAGCAACAATAAGTTATTCGCTGTCGCCGGCCGGATTTGGCCCGCGGGCTGTAGTTTGGAGACCCCTGTTCTAACTGATCAAGGCACATTTGAATAGTTTCTTTTTTAATAGAGAGTCAAATGACGATGCTTAATTAAAGACATAAAAGATGTTTTTTTTTTTTTTTTCCACTCACCGTTCTCTGTCCCACTTTGCACCATCCAAGAACAGTCCGTTGATGTATACGCCGTCCTCTGGAGTAGAATCTGATTCGTCGAACTGTAGGACCTAAAAGTATTATAAAAGAAAGTTTCAAAAAAATGTCAAAGCTCAAGAAAAAGTTCAATAAAAATTCTTTTTTGTTTCTGGATGTCCAACAAATATGTTAGGTTGTAATGAAAGTTCTGTCCATTTCTTTGAAGGATAATTATACAGGTTTGACAGTGACAAGTTAGGGGCCTGAATGGCCGAGTGGCTAGCGCTCTGGCGCTCGGTGCAACAGGTATCGGGTTCAAATCCCGGCTTTTTGCCCATGGGTGTTGTAATGGTTCGAAATTTTTTTTTTAAACCGTAGGTCCTGGTCCTTATAGGATCGTAAAGTGTTGCGGGGGCATTGTTACTCCGCGTCCGGGGTTTATCTTCAAGTTACACGCGCCCCCTGGGTAGTGCAAAGTGAGTAACGTCGGTGCAGCCTTATGGCATAAAGTCCCATGGTCTATTTGCCAGCTGCATTAGGGGGAAAAAAAACCCTGTCCAAGTCACCTTTTTTTGCAAACCAAATTAACCTTTTTGCAAGCAAAATTAACTCTCCTCAAAATTAGGATTTTATTTATATGACAGTACATATATTTGTATGTTTATAAAG
This sequence comes from Caerostris extrusa, assembly GCA_021605095.1. Taxonomy (NCBI): domain Eukaryota; kingdom Metazoa; phylum Arthropoda; class Arachnida; order Araneae; family Araneidae; genus Caerostris; species Caerostris extrusa. The sequence goes on from BPLR01000733.1 coordinate 41,767, forward strand.
ATGTATATGCATACTAAATATGTACTTTATACCATCTACTAAATAAGTATTTATCTATGAGTATGCACTGGTATGTAAACATGTATGCTTAAATATGCATACGTTAATTTCTCTATTTTTTTCAGTAAGCATATGTATGTATCCTTAACAGCAGGCTAATATTTACTTACTTATGTATGCAGGTATGCGAACGAGTGCTTATATGTGTATGTATGTGCATGTTTACGCATATACAATATAAAAAAAAAGTTTTCTTAAGTCGATTTCTACTTTTTTTCTCACTCTATTGCAGGAAGACGTTTATAAATAATTTTCATTCATTTTTTAAGTTTATCTGGCGTCCTCTATTGGTCGATAAGTGCAACTTAAATCTAAAAAAAACTACAATTAATTAATTAAATTTAATTACTGAATTAATATTTGAGAAAACTGTATTAACATCCAGTGTCATCCACTACAAGTTTAAGAAAATGTATTTGAACTTGAGTGGATGAATAAAAGTGTTTTATTAACGATTGGAAATTTGAACAAGATATATATAGGGAGAGTGTGAGCTAATAGAAGGAATTTAATAAATAAATAAATAAATGAATGAATATATATATATATTATTCATTTATTTATATATTTTATATATATTATTCATTATATATATATTATATAAACGCATTAACGTGCGTGCAAACATGCATGCAAATACATTTGCAGATGTGCACGTCTATGAAGGATACTACGAAAATGGTTAAAATCTCACCTCATATTCGAATGCCAGCTGATCGATGGGTATCTTGTACTTGCGAGCATAATTTTGCATCGCCCCCGTCAAGAAAGCCTGCGTGAAGTAGAAGCCAGACAGCCAGAACACAGACGGCTTCCCCTCGTCATACCATTTCTGTAAAGAAAGTTGATGAGCTTTGAATTTCTACTTTCAACCACACGTTTGCTTATATTTAAATATTTATACTAATTACTAAAAAAAAAAGTATAATTTTTTTTCCTGAAATAACTATACAAATTTTCAAAATTTAACAACTTGTTTCCGAAGTTTTAATTTTAATTTTTTAATTAATTTAATTAATTAGTTTAATTTTTTAATTTTAATTTTCCGACATTTTTGGAGCCTGATGGCCGAATGGCCAGCGCTCTGGCGTTCGGTACCACAGGTATCGGGTTCAAATCCCAGCTTTGCCATGGGTGTTTGTAGTGGTTCGGAATCTACTTTAAGCCGTAGGTCCCGGTCCTAATAGGATCGTAGAGCGCTGCGGGGGCATTGTTACTCCGAGTCCGTGGCTTACCTTCAAGTTACACGAGCCCCTGGGTAATGCAAAGTGAGTAACATCGGTGCAGCCCTTATGGCGAAGATCACGGTCTATTTGCCAGCTGCATTAGAAGACAAAAAAAAAAAACATTTTAATAATTTCAACTGCTACCGCGGTTTGGTTTGGTTTGTCTGTCTACGGTCATTTTTCGCACACTTAAAATGCACACGCTAAGAACAACGAGATCTACAGTTTAACGTAGATTCCGTACAACTAACCAACAACCAGCAAACATCTATGCCACCGCCAGTATTCGAGACTGAAGCCTGTAGTACCATAGGTCAGAGTGCTTGCCAATTGGCCATCAGGCTGCGAAGAGCCTGAAATCGCATGTTTAACAGCATGTTGTCTTTCCGAGCTGAGACAACACGAAATGCTGGATCGTAAGCTCCCGTGCCTATGTTTGGGCACGGAGTCAATAAATATGTAGGTCAGAAGGTCCTTTCATTGGGTTCAAGGATTGGGGTTCATTTCGATTTATTTTTTTTTTTTTATTGAGCTGTGGATTATTTTGTTGCATTTGAATTGAAATGGATTACAACTACAGATTGAATATGATATACAATAAGTTCTTCCATCGTGGTGGGTGATAGACCATGAGTTGAGAAATGTATCCTCCAATGAGAAGTGAGGACAACTGATCCTCCTTCTTGATGGATTTTTTTTTTTTTGGTGAAGCAGGAGAGAGTTCTGCGACGAGTGGACGAAAAGTGTTTTTTTCTCCCTAAAGTGACAGAACAGGACGGAGTTTTTTTCTCCCGTGATTAACGTCTGCCGAAAACAAGTGTGACGAGAACAGGAACTCCACTTAAATTATCCGAATTTTCATTTTTTGTAAATAGAGTTCTGTATATATATATATATATATATATATAATTTTTGGCAGTAGCATCAAAGTATAAATGAGTGCTTTCATTTCTGTTCAAGTTATTCATGTGTGGTTTGGAATTAACAGACTTTGAACGCGGAATGTTAGTTGGAGCTAGACACATGGGTCATGGAAATCGTTAGGGAATTCAACATTCCCAGATCCACTGTGTCAAGAGTGTGCCGAGAGTATGACATTTCAGGCATAACATCCCACCATGGACAGCGCAGTGGTCGACCGCCTGCACTTAACGACCGAGACCGGCGACGTCTGCAAAGAGTCGTAAATTCTAACAGACAAGCAACACTGCGTCAAATAGCCGCAGAAATCAATGTGGGACGTACAAGCGACGTCTGTTAGAACTGTGCGGAGAAATTTGGCTTTCTTGGGCTATTCCAGCAGAAGACCGACTCCAGTGCCTTTACTGACAGAACGACATCGCTTGCAGCGACTCTCGTGGGCACGTGAGCATATCGGTTGGTCCCTAGATGAATGGAAAACCGTGGCCTGGTTCGATGAGTCACGATTTCAGTTGGTAAGAGCTGATGGTAGGGTTCGAGTGTGGCGCAGACCCCACGAAACCATGGACCCAAACTGTCAGCAAGGCACTGTTCAAGCTGGTGGTGGCTCCGCAATGGTGTGGGCTGTTTTCATGGAATGGACTTGGACCTCTGGTGCGACTGGACCGAACATTGACTGGAAATGCTTATGTTCAGCTACTTGGAGATCACTTGCAGCCATTCATGGACTTCATGTACCCAAACAACGATGGGATTTTTATGGATGACAATGCGCCATGTCACCGGGCCACAACTGTTCGCGATTGGTTTGAAGAACATTCTGGACAATTCCAACGAATGATCTCAACGAGATAGCCCGACATGAATCCCATCGAGCATTTATGGGACATCATCGAGAGGTCTGTTCGTGCCCAAAATCCTGCACCATCAACGCTTTCACAATTATGGACGTCTATCGAGACAGCATGGCTCAATATTCCTGCAGAAGACTTCCAACGACTTGTTGAGTCCATTCCACGTCGAGTTGCTGCACTTCGCCGGGCGAAAGGAGGGCCGACACGATATTAAGAGGTATCCCATGACTTTTGTCACTTCAGTGTATATATATATATATATATATATATATATATACATACATATATAATGTTTGTAAACAAAATTTAAAGTCCCATGAATTTGAAAGTGACCCTCTTCTTGAAGCCGTTATAGATCTAGTATAGGCCGAGATGTTACAATATAAATAAACTCACGTAACATTGACTTTGTCACCAAAGGGATTTAGCCGAGGCCACTACAGCATGAAAATAACAAGCAATGTTTTATTTGAACCGAAACGAAGGAGGTATAAATGAAGAAATGCTTCCTACCTGCAGAAAGTTGAGTCTCTGGATAAAATCGTTGATGTAACTTCCAAGAGGCTTCAAGGATGGGTAGGAAACTGCAGCCCACATGGCGGGCAGACGTCAATAAGAAGGCTTCCTGCCAGAGCCTCCAGGTCAGAGGACATCACCACCAGGCCTTTGACGACGGCTTGCAGCTGCTGTAAGCTGTAGCGAATGGTGTGGAGCAGCCTATGACAGCGGGGGAAAAAAACCAAAATAAGAAAGAAATCAAATAATTCAAAAATCGATATCAGTTATTAATTAAACAAATTTTTGAGTAATTCGTACACAATTATATTTTAATGTAAAAAAAAGCAAACAAGGCTGGTTATGTCGTTGAGTGAAATCAAACACAGGACTATTAAAACTGATTGCACTAACTATCTTGCAAGAATAGCCGCGTCAGTCAAAAAACTCCAATTTGAAAGGAATGTAGAATTTTTCCACGGAACAGACAAGGCATTTCTGTTCTCAGAGGAAATTAATGTATATTCTTTAACAAGTGCATAATAACAGCCTATCACTCAAATCTGACAGCAGATAAGCAGTATCGTGGATATTTATATTACATGTAATTAGTATTTTGTACCAATGAGAACAAACTATCATTTAAATCTGGCAGCAGATAATTAGTGTCACGAATAATGAGACATCATGAAATCAGCGATTGTTTGTTCGACCTTCATGGGTCGAAACAATTACAGATAGGATGTGGACCACGTGATGCGTTGCTGCATCGTGATATGTGATAGATCATGGGTTGAGAAAGTGTCCACTCGAATGAGAAGAGAGGGAAGCTGATCACTCAGACGGATTTTCTTAAAGTGAGGTTTTTGGAGAAGAAGAGGAGGAGAGTTCTGCGACGAGTCGACAGTGTTTACAAAATGGGTGAAATAGATTCGAGATCTCCGTCCTTGGGGGAACTTGTGAATCAATTGATATCTTTAATTTGAATGCAATCAGGAGGATTTGAATGCAACAGTACGTCTCCCATATAGAGCATCCCAAACATGCTCAATCAGGTACAAATCTGGAAAATATCAATGAAAAAATGGCTCTTTTCCCAGTTTACCAGAGTCTGACAATTCGTGGTGGAAATCCACCTACGGCGGAAAGAAGTGGTTTATTTTTCCCACGTGGTTCATACCGAAGACTAAAATTTCCGACTGCTAATTCAAGCTTCTTCTGCTTAAGAAATAACTGCTCGCTACAATACAAAAAGCCGTATGTTTGAAGTTGAATGAAATTTCATTAGAATACGTTATGTGGATAGTCCGAAATAACTATAACAGGTGGGCTGAAAAGTTTAAAGGCTGACACATAGAAGGCGCTACTACTATTTTATCCATATGATTTTTAGTGAGCCTAACCTTCAAAAGACACGTGCATAAATTTGACAGCTGTTCCACTATTAGTATGTGAGTTACAGCATTTTTAGTGAAGTTATAGCATTTTTAGTGTTCATCACATGCAGTTCACTCGGCTGACTGCCGATTGGACTCCGGTGTGAAATGATGGAGCCATGTTTCCTCCATTGTCACATATCGACGCAAAAATTCGGGTTTATTCCGATTGAACAGCTCTAAACACTGCTTAGAATAAGCAATTCGTTGTTGCTTTGGATCGATTGTGAGCTCGCACGGCACCCTCTTTGAACAGATCTTTCGCATATCATATTCATTCACGATATGTCCAACACGTTCCTTTGATATCTTTAGGGTCTCAGCTATCTCAATCAACTTCATTTTACGGTTATCAGAAATTATTTTGTGGAAATTTTTAATGTTTTCTTCGGTAACAGCCTCTTTGGGGCGTCCACTGCGAGCATCCTCCTCAGTGCTCATTTCGCCTCGTTTAAATTTAGCACTTCTCTACAGTTGATTTTCCTGGTGCAAAGTCCGAATAATGTTTATCAAGCCAAGCCTTGGCTTCAATAGTATTTTCAATGCTTTATTAACACACGAAATTCCTTTTTTATCCATTTTTTCCAAACTAACAAAAGTTGCTTCACTAAAAATGCTATAACTCACATACTAATAGTGCAACAGCTGTCAAATTTATACACGCGTCTTTTGAAGGTTAGGGCTAACTAAAAATCATATGGATTTAAAACTAGTAGTTACCTCTATGTGTCAGCCTACGAACATGTCAGCCCACCTTTTACATGGCTCGCAATTATAAATCTTGGTGTGAACCAGCTTAAACGCTTTCCAGTTTTTTTGCGGTCTGACAAGTACATTTGGTGAGTGTCTAAAATTGGTAGTATTTAAGGAAGGATGTGCATAAAGATATCATCTAAAACTGCAAAATTCTTTATAATATTCTCAATTAAACCCTTAAAAATGTTCTCAGCCCGATGACCAATTGGCTGGCGCTCTGACCTTTGGAACCACAGGCTTCAGGTTATTTACTTACAGGCTATTTAGAATTGATACTGTTCCTTCTTATTGTACAAAAAATGAATACAGTTGTGTGTTAAATCCATCCTTTGGGTTTTAAATATCAAAATTAGCTAAACTTTTAAAACTGCTTATGAAGTAAAATAAAAACAAATTTTAAATTTAATTTTTGAAAAACAAACAAACCTAGTTCTTAAAATGTTCAAATGATTCTCGAAAAATTAAAATTAATTGAATTATTAAAATCTTTGTGATTTAATATGGATACAGGGTTTTTGGTTTTATCATTGAAAACAATCTTACTTATTAAATCGTTCCATTTCTTGTACTAAAACTGTATTCATACTCTCATTATAATTCACAGGATATTTGATACTTGCTTCTTCCATATCAAAATTTGGTGGTAACTGAAATGGACAAGAAATACTCAAAATTAAAAAAAAAAATCACTTAAATGCCGTAAAAATATCAATTACAAAATGAAAATAATTCAATAAAAAATCCGAGATTACCCCAAAGTGTGTTTTGTGTGGCTGTAATCGGCCTATGAGTCAAAAAGTACTGAAAGGTTAGGTTAGGTTAGACGCTCTACGGTTATCTTGTGCGCACGAGGGCTAAACAGACCGGCACCTACAGTTTAAAGTGGATTCCGAACGAACCACTAATAAACATCCATACCCCTGCCAGGATTCGAACCTCAATCCTGGGATACCAAAGACCAAAAGAACTGAAAAGCCGATGGACTAATGGCTTAGGCGCCAATGTTCGGCATTTGTAAAATAAATAAAATTATGCGTGTGTGATTAATCAGTGTCCTGCAGTGAGGAACATCCCATGAGTAATCTACTCATGGATGGAATGAAATGGGACAGCTTCTGTTGCAATGGAGCATTCGTAGGTAGAAGTCTGACTTGGCTCCGTGATGCTCTTACAGTCATATGAGACCGGGACCAACGGCTTAAAGTGGATTCCGAATCATTACAAACATCCATGGCACTACCGGGACTCGGACCCGAAATCTGTGGCACCGAGCGCTAGACACTCGGCCATTCAGACCCAAATCAAATTATATGCATACAATACTGTCTTCAAACAGACAGACCACCCATCAAAGCTACTGAAACGCATAAATCTAGTGATACTAGAAATTTTTTTTTTACTTTGGCGAGTATATCTGTGGCCACATCAGTGAGCTGATGGTCAGTGGTGCCCCCATCCTTGGAGGTGCCAGTCCCTTCCGTTAATAGGATGCTGTCCAAAAGCCTGCGACTCTCCTGCAGCTCTCGGGTGATGTCCACGTTCTCGTGCATCCCGAACACCCCGGGGTGCTGAGAGGAGGGGAGGTTCTGAAAATCAACAAGTAATATAAAAAAAAATGTTTTTTTTAAGTCAATTCCTACTATCTTTTCACTCTATTGCAGAAAGTCCTTTATAAATAATTTTCATTCATTTGTTTAAGTTTATCCGGCGCCATCTATTGGTAGATATATGCAACTTAAATCTATAAAAAAAATAAAATTAGTTGACTAAATTTAATTATCGAATTAATATTTGAAAAAACTGTATTAACAACCAGTGTCATCCACTGCAAGTTAAAAAAAATGTATTTGAACTGGAGTGGATGAATAAAAAGTATTTTATGAACGATTGAAAATTTGAACAAGATATAACAGATGGGCTGAAAAGTTCATAGGCCGACACATAGATGGCGCGACTAATATAAAATCCATATGATTTTTAGTTAGCCCTAACTTCAAAAGACACGTGTATAAATTTGACAGCTGTTGCACTATTAGTATGTGAATTACAGCATTTTTAGTGAAGTTATAGCATTTTTAGTGTTCATCACGTGCAGTCCACGCGACTGACTGTCGATTGGACTCCGGTGAGATATGATGGAGCCATGTTTCATCCATTGTCCCATATCGACGTAAAAATTCGGGTTTATTACGATTGAACTGCTCCAAACACTGCTTAGAATCATCAATTCGTTGTTGTTTTGGGTCGATTGTGAGCTCGCGCGGCACCCACTTTGAACAGAGCTTTCGCATATCCAAATATTCATTCACGATATGTCCAATACGTTCCCTTGATATCTTTAGGGTCTCAGCTATCTCAATCAACTTCACTTTACGGTTTTCAGAAATTATTTTGTGGCCTTTTTTGATGTTTTCGTCGGTAACAGCCTCTTTGGAGCGTCCACTGCGTGCATCGTTCTCGGTGCTCATTTCGCCTCGTTTCAATTTAGCAAACCATTTCTCTACGGTTGATTTTCCTGGTGCAAAGTCCGAATAATGGTTCCCAAGTCAAGCCTTGGCTTCAATAATATTTCTTTTTTCGCCAAAAGCAATGCTTTATTAACACACGAAATTCCTTTTTATCCATTTTTTCAAACTAACAAAAGTTGCTTCACTAAAAATGCTATAACTCACCTACTAATAGCGCAACAGCTGTCAAATTTATACACGTGTCTTTTGAAGGTTAGGGCTAACTAAAAATCATATGGATTTAATACTAGTAGCTCCATCTATGTGTCGGCCTACGAACTTTTCAGCCCATCTGTTATATAGGGAGAGTGTGAGCTAATAGAAGGAATTGAAAAAAGGATTTTGGAATAGGACAGAATCGTTTGGGCTATGATAATCTGGATAATTATATATATTGATTGACTTTACTACAAATAAAAGCAATTTACATCAGGAGTTTTTAAATTTTTTTGTTCCATGGGTTCCTTTTGTTATTAAGTTGAAGGTTGCGGATACCCTTCACCGAAATATATTTTTAAATCAAAATAAAATTTAAGTAATTGAGTTTTATTAAAAAATATGATATAATATAGAACATAAGCGATTTTCTCGCTACATTAATTAATGAAATATATAATAAAATATAATAATGGATAATTTAAATTTTATTATTAATAATTTTATAATATGAATACTGATATTTACTTAAAATATCAGTATTCGCCACTTATTTTTTTTATTTCTATATGTAGTTACAAATTCTTATGTGGTGCTAGATTTAACCGCAGTCAATATACTACTGTGCCCAAAAAGTACGACCAATTAATTTTTTTTTTTCAAAAACTCTCTATTTATTCTTCCAAATTTATTTCATCGCCTTCAAAGTAATCCCCCTCCGGACACAATGCAGTTATGGCAACTTTTTTTCCAATCCTCAATGCATGCTAAAAAGTCATCGGCAGGGATGGCCATTAAAACGCGCACCGATTCACGTTGAATCTCTTCAATCGACTCAAAACGGTGTCCCCGGAGTGGTCTTTTGAGTTTAGGGAATAGCCAGAAGTCGCACGGTGCGAATACGGTGGTTGTGGAATGATATGGGTTTCATTTTTGGTGAAAAATCACGAAGAATCAATGCAGTGTGAGCTGGCGCATTCAGTGTTTTCGGTACCAATCAAGATTTGACGCGTTTAAGGGCCAAAATGGAATTGACCGATCCTTTTGAAATTCCAACATCATTAGCAAGGTGTCTAATTGTAAATCGACGATTTTCAAGCACCAAATCTTTAAATTTTTGGACGTGATCTTCGTCGGTTGAGGTTGAGGGTCGGCCAGAGGGCTCTTCGCCTTCAACGCGTTCTCTGCCTTCTTTGAACTGTTTTTACCATTTTTAAACAATTCTTTCCGATATAGGAATGCTCACCGAATGCCTTCTGCAACATTCTATACGTTTCCGCAAACAAAATTTAACGCAAGTTCTTGCTCAATTAATTCGGACATTTCAAAAACACCGGAATCAGTTTTAGCATCTCACAAAACCAAGCATAACTCAAACACTAATGAATATTTTGACGAAAAATTTCACACAGGTGTCAAGGACAGTTCCAACAACTTAAAAAAAAAAAAAAAAAATTGAAATTCCATAAGCCCCGGGAATGTTAAATTGAAAATTAGTCTTTGGAAATTGGTCTTTTTGGACACAGTAGTAAATAATGTTAACAATTTTTTTTTTTTATCTAAGCTCACAAACTCCCAAGGGTTCTGATTTAGGAAATTTAGATTTTTATTTGTTATTAATTGAAAATTCATTGAGAATACTTGCCAATATAAACATCCCTATAAGAAAACTTAACATACAAGAACAATAGATCGAATATTCATGCTTTTAATCTTTCTAATAAGTCAGACTAATATAGAATGTATAAACTCATATAATTTTATGCATTAAAAAGTAAGAAAGAAGAACTCACTCCTATAAATTCCAAGATTTCTTCATAAGAGTCTGTCTCTGGTACTGTGTATTTTCCATCTGGTGATAAACTAAATAAGAAGAGTTCTGTATCACACATAACATAGCATATTAAATAAGAACAAATATTTAGGATCGTTTAGAGCTGACTTACAATGCATATTATAAATATGAATCAGAAAGGAAAAATAATCAGACATATTATAAATAAACGCGATAAATTGCGTCACACGTGATTATAATAGAAATTTGTCGATCGTATCTCAGTGAATACACAAGGAAATAAGAGGAGGACATACAAGGACAGTATACATTACAGATACAAGTTCTTTAAAAACTAGAAATTCTCTAAAGAAAAAGTAATTGGTGAAGTAGCTATAATGATGCTGGCACTCCAATGTGTAAGTCGCAAAATTTTCCTTACCACTCTAGTGTGATCCAGATGTGTCTTGACAATTTAGACCTTAAGACAGTTTTCTGAACTTTTCAACAATCAATAACCAGATTGATTTATCTATACATCTCAGCACAAATTTACAAAATTCAAGGCGGCGTAAGGTGAAACTAAATGATTTGGAATCATTAAAAGATGGGTCGTAAATTACTCGGTAGATGGCGTTGTATGGACACAAGAATTCCAAACGTTTTCACAGAAACTTTTCATTTCACATACTGATGCAGATGTAGATCATACGGGCATGAAAGTAGTGGATAAGCATTTGGCTTACGAGGCTGCGGAGTGTATGGAAACAGCGCTTGTACGCGCAATGATATCCGATGAGGTGTATTCCTAGTCCTAGTATGTTTGTTTGCCTGTAATAACAGTTATATCAGATAGTTTTCCAATTTTATACGTCATGTCGAACTATGTATGTCACGAGTGGCGAACAATCAGTGCGGACTCCCAATATAAAGATAGATGTGCTAGATTTAGTACAGTATAATCCAAATTCAAACACGCATGCTACAGCGTATCATTCAGGGATGTCCTACTGTAGTTTCGGGAAGATTTTATGTGAAAACCACATGCATTTTTGTTCACTTTTTCTTCTTTTAACCAGGCTACTTTTGCTAATGCACATTTATTAATAAAACGTATATTCACTAGCAGGTTGTCCTTTCCTTTTCTGCTGCTTTTTGGATGGTACACTATCATCAGAAAAGCATTTCAGACCCTCTATTGCTAAATGACTCCAAGTTGTATAAGTGTACTTTTACACTCTTAAAAGTTTGCAAACTTGGTTTTGAGATAGCTTGTAGATATATGATGGTTATTTCTGATTTATTAGAATAAGAATAAAATGAAAATAGGAGACGATAAGAAAGCCTAAACAGATATATAGTATTTGGAGAGTATAGCTAAATATGGATTCACGCATCTTTATAATCTTGTAAGTGTTTTGATTTTTAATTATTTGCTTTCAATAAAAACATAGGTTTGTTGATTTCACAGATTTAATTGAAAGTTCAGTTTAATTGAAAGCTCCTTTACCCCATTTTGAAACTTCATTTTATTTAAACAAGTAAAGAAAGTTGGAAGAAATTTGAGTTAGATAACGAGATTCTTTGGCCAATTCCTTAGAATGAATATAAAACTCTTTGGTTTTTGACGAAATCTGCCCTGCTTTATAAATGCTCACCTGTACCCTTCCTCCTCGATGATGGACGAGTTGCAGAAGTCGGCGAGCAGCGTGAGCAGGCACCTGCGGTCCCAGTCGTCGGTCACCCTGCCCCCGTAGTTGCACTCGCCCGTCATGTAGGTGATGGCCTCGAACGGCACCTCCTGGTACTCGTTCACGAACATCTGCAGCTGCTGCAGCGAGATGCGCAGGTCCGACTCGTTGAAGCCGTACGGGATGTTCCAGCCGATGGGGCCGAACTGCTTGCGCTCCTGGATCAGGGCGTGGAAGAAGCACAGGCTGAACATCAGCCGCTGGAAGATCTGTGCAAAGATCCTTTTATGAGTTCTTCCATGATGAAAATAAAAGTGCACGGCTATATGTATAAAGTAATCTAAGAGGCCTAGATCGTGATGTCATATACATATAGGAAAAATTCTTTCAAAGGATTTGCCCAAGCCTTGTGGTTAAAAGGATTATAAAAGTAAAAAAGCCAACATAATAAGCCCTCCAAGCCCAATAATCCCACAAGCCATAATAAACCACAAGCCATAATAAGCCACAAGCCATAATAAACCACAAGCCACAAGCCACAAGCCATAATAAACCCCAAGCCTAATAAGCCACAAGCCCAATAAGGTTAAAAGGCTTATAAAAGTAAAATAAAAGCATTTAAATCAAATATCTGTAGAACAATTGTTAAAAGACAGAGAAAATTGTTGGACTTTGTACCACTATATTTACTGAGGAAAATTTTGTGGTACAAAGGAAGAGAGATTTTCAAAAGAGCGTGTTATTTGCTTTCGTTTTCTTACATTTAATAATTATCCCTAGAAACATTTGTTTAATATTTCTTACAAGAAATTTCCTTGTCAAGTGATTTTGAAGAAATTCTTAGATCTCGCTTTTATTCATATGGGGTGCGACAATAGATCTACCTCCCTTGGTGCACCCTGGTAACGTCCTAGGAGGCTAAAAGATCTACTACTATCGGCATGCAGCAACGCTAAAATAATGATTACCTTCGTGTAATCTAGTGTCTTATAATGGAATGCATTCGGCTTGTCCCAATCTAAAAAGTTTAGCTTCAATATTTCCTTCCAGCTACGATGTTGAAACTTGTGGTGGGATATGACAGTTGGCAAATCATCTGCATACCATTGGAATTTTTGATAGTCCAAATTGCCCACTCTGTGGGAAAACGTGATCATGGACAGACACTACACCGGCCTTTGGGTGGGGAAATTGGAGACCTAGAACGTGAAAAGATATTGGAGACCTACAACGTCGCTAATGAGACAATAACTATTTTATCTTATTGTCTTCTTTTTTTACTTGTGTGTGTTTTACACTGTTTTGATCCTGTAAGAGTTTGTAATTTTCTCTTGCCATTTTATTCTTGTTTTGTATTTCTATAGATCTTGCCCCTAACCATTGTTATTTTGGCGGATAACTCGGTTAGAAATTTGGAAAACGAAGCCGAAGAGCGAAAACTCTTGTATATGACGGGGATAAATATATATGCCGGAAATGCCAACTACGTCAAGGAACCATTCAGATGCGCCTAGGGAGCTTTCGTACTATATTTTGAGAATTTTCCAACAAAATTTGGAGGTAATGTTCACCATTATGCCCGAAATCCACTACATATCTGCCATTTTAATGATGAATGGCAACAAGGGAATATTTTTATCATTTCATCAAAACCACATAACGGCAAGTGTTTGACATGCGAAAGTAGCATCGACAACTATAGTTATACCTAGAAAATTTATTACATCAAATAGAGACAATAATCAAGTATAGTCCATGTATAGTCACGAGTTTTATACACAATCTATTTCTAATGGATTGATAAACACCAGGTCTGATTTTGTCACTTAGTCTACTTTTTTCATCTGCAGTTGTACTTCTTTTCTCTGAGTTCAGCCTCTATTTTAAGCCTCAATTATAACATTTTCAATATACATAAAATAAATGAAAAAAATATGCTTTAAGAATTACTATCAATAAGAATGTTGAAAAGGGCCTGATGGCTGAGTGACTAGAGCTCAGGTGATCGGTGCCACAGGTTTCGGATTCGAGTTCTGGCGGTACCATGGATGTTTGTAGTAGTTCGAAATCCATTTTAAATCGTATGTCCCGGTCTAATATGATTGTTGGGCGTAAGGCTGACAACCCTACCTAGTAAAAAAAGACACCTCTTGAAATCTGCCATGAACAGCCTTGGCCCACCATGGGGCTGTTGCGCCAATGAAGATTGGTTTGCTTTGTCGTCCTACTATCATTTTGTGCATACTTTGGGCTAATTAGTCCGGAACCTACAGTTTAATGTGGATTTCGAACCACTTATAAATATCCATGCCACTGCCAGTATGCGAACGTGAACCTCGTACCAGACCAGGTTCAGCCTGTGGTACCAGAGGCCAGAGCGCTAGCCAATTGGCCATCAAGCCGCTGTGCCAAGAACGAAGAATGTTGGATATCTCGGGTGGAATTTTATTACTTGGTAAAATTCAATATAATGGTTTTGAAGTTTATTTGAAGGATGAATTTTTATATTTACTTCGTTCTTGTCCCCGCATCCATTAAAGAAAGCCTGGTCGCTGATAGGCGTGCTCAGGAAAGACTGGAGCAAGTTCTGCTTCAATCCCGTGGGTGGCTCGTTAGTCATTTTCACTCCGTTTTGTAGGACAGACACCGGAAACTGGACAACAGAACAAAAGGTTAATTGAAATTATTTGATAAACTAATAAAAGGCAAAATATAGAAAAAAAGGATTTTAATAGGATATGCCATGAGTAAAAACGAGCTCTCTTTTTTATAATATGTTTTATTCAAAAATGGAGTGCAATGTAGCAATGTGCAATCTACCTCCTCGTGGTGCACTTCGGGCAACGTCTGATACGACACATGATCTACAAACACGGCCTTCAGTCTGGCTCTCAGTGTGAATTTCTTAGAGTTTTGCAGTGGAACGCAGGTGGATTGTCTCAAAAGAAGTGGTCTCTGTTTTACAGCTAAATAATTAGGAGTTCGCCTATCATTCTCTTAAGACGATAATTAAAAAGACTCTTAGGTGCTTCTTTTTTGAGGATGCTCTAACTAAAGACAGTCAAAAACCTTGGTATGATCCTATTCATGATATTCCTAGGTCATGAATGGCCTAGAGAAATATCGATGGCATTACTACGGCTTTTATGTGGTCGCGATTGCCTCCGCAAGCATCTTCACGGAATTAAACTGACTCCTGACCCTCTCTGTCTCCTGTGTGTTATAACCAGGAAGAAATGGACATGCCTCACCTTGCTTCCTGTTCTGCACTGCATTCTCTTTCTTTATGGAAGCGCTATTGGATGGCTAGACTTAAGTTGATGGATTAACTGATGCCATTTGTTTCTATCTTGTTCTTTGTATTTTTTATGATATCTGTTGTCCTGTAAACTTGTCATTGGAGATAAAAAAAACATTCAAAAAATAATTTGCAGTCAGTAATTTTCTTTAATTCAGTGACTTTCAAGCTAAAAATTGATTCAAGAAATCTGATGATTTACTGAAAATTTTATTAATAGTCACCAAATCGACATGCTGACGTTGCTTATTTTAAAAAGGGAAGGAATTTGTTCGTTGGAATTTACTTAAAGGGGTGAAAATGCACAGGCATATTAAAATATGTTAATATTCGTTGTAAAATCCATGTAGATATTTGCTTAGATACATTTATTAACTTTTTTTTATTACTTTCAAAGGGAGAATAAAATGCCAACTTCTCAAAACTGATAACATTTTTATTTAAAGAAATGTCTGAAAATAGGTGTCACAGTGAAATGTTTGTCATCGATAAAATAGAAGAAAAAAAGTTATATACTATGATATTAAATAAGAACACTATGTTGCAGAAATATACTCATGTTTGTGAAAATTGCAACACCATGAAGGACTTACGCGAATGAGCTGAAATTTTCAGGAAATGCAAATTAGCTCATGATATGCAAATAATTAGAATTTCAAGTCCGTAGCGCATGCGTATGCTGAGAAGCGCCCTCTGAACGGCGGATGGATCCGAATAAATAGACGGCTGTAGCGAGGCGTGTATGGTTATCGGTGGTTATCTGCTAGTGGTAAACGTTAGCTCAATCGTTACTTATGCCTCTTCGACGAAACAGAGCGAGATTTGAACAACTTACAGAGTTTGAACGGGGAGAATCATCGGCCTTCGTGAAGCTGGATTGTCTTATCGTGCAGTAGCCGCTCGTGTACCGCGTAAACGCAGCACAGTGATGCGTCTTTGGAAGCAGTGGACGGACGAGTGTCGGACAACTCGGAAATCCGGGAGTGGACCCCGAAATGTGACGTCAGCTCGCGATGATAGACACCTGGTCCGCATGGCGCTGACGGACCGTACAGCTTCCTCTAGACAATTGGCAGCACAATTGTCAATAGCTACAGGTGTTTCATTGTGTGCTTCATCAATTGTAGACGTCTGCTGCAGCGTGGACTTCGCGCAAGGACTCCTTTATACAGTATCCCTCTCACGCTAAACCATCGCCGCCTACGGCTACAATGGGCCGCTCAGCATAGAGACTGGCGTGCTGATTGGCAGCATGTCGTGTTTTCTGACGAATCCCGCTTTAATTTGTGGTACCATGATGGCCGCATTCGTGTCAGACGCTATGCCGGTGAACGCCACCTTCCGGAGTGCATTATCGAACGCCACAGTGGACGAACACTCGGAGTTATGGTCTGGGGTGCCACACCATATCATGGACGATCTCAATTGCTAAGAATTGTGGACAATCTGAACAGCAACCGGTACATCAGTGAAGTTCTACAGCCCCAAGCTGTTCCCTTCCTTCAAAGCTTGTCAAGCGCTGTATTTCAACAGGACAATGCCCGCCCTCATATCGCTAGGACTGTTCAATCCCTTCTTTGCAACGCGGCAGGTACAGCTTCTTCCTTGGACTGCGTATTCCCCGGATATGTCGCCGATTGAACATGTGTGGAATTTCGTTGGTCGGCGTCTCGCTCGTGATCCCCGTCCTGTTGCTTCTGCAGACGAACTTTGGGTGCGCATACAAACAATATGGAATGCTCTTCCTCAGGCAGACATTCAAAATTTGTTTGACTCCACGGCTACACAAAATTGAGGCTACGCGTGGTGGCTACACAAAATACTGATTCCGATCTCTTGTTATTGTTTGTTTGCTTTGAACATTTAATCATTTATTTGTACCACTACCACTCAACTGTGTATTAAATTTCATTCAATTATGACGGTTCCTTCATGGTGTTGCAATTTTCACAAACATGAGTTTATCAAAGCTTCAACGAAATTGATCTAAAGCTATGAAATTCAGCAAACAAATGCAATTTGCAGAGCTTTAAAATATACTCAGACATAACAACAGAGACTCTGCTTAATGTTCTTGAAAGTGATACCTTAGGGAGACTAAACGTTCAGTGGAAAATGAACACTGTCAACTTAAATATACAAAAAAACGAATGACTCTTTTCAAATTAGTGTGTTTGTTGTATAGAAGACTTCAAAGTAGTTCAGAAGAAACAGTTGGTTACGTCATAAAACTGAATTTTACCAGATACTAATATAGCAGAATGTCAGCCAATCAGAAGCCTGAATGAGCCGGTGATGTGTAGATGCGATTTTCACATAATTAATTTAGTTTTAAGTGATTCAAACGCCCTATCATTAAAGCAAAATGTTTGTCTTTCCTCTCCAGCTCCATATTTAAATGATTCAATAAACAGCAATGGGAACACATACACCATAGCAGTGGCAGAGTGGTACTCGAGGGCATAGGATTGAAGACCCTGATCTTTACAATGATAATGATGTTGATGAATGATTTTAATAATATTGTAACTATACTATACGTCGCTAATAATTGGGGATATAATGAAATTAAAAAATACAAGTATTTTAATTTTCGAAGTGATGCAATGCTAAAGACTAACTATAAAAGACATTTTAGATTATTTAAAACTTAAATAATTTTTTATCGCGATCGCACGATAGTGGGCACACTTAAAACCGTCGGTGGGCAGAATGGTGCCCGAAGGCATAGGATTGAAGACCCCGGATCTTTACAATGGTAATGATGTTGATGAAAGAATGATTTTAATAATATTGTGACTATATTTTCAAAATCTACGAAGTAAACTTTATACTATACATAACTTTGGCGAGGAAAATACGAACTTTTGGCGAGGGATAGCTTGTGAGCCACAAACGAAAGTTTTCGTGGGTTGAATCTGGTGTCATTTCATTGCAAATTTTCTCCAGCTGGGGCATCCACGATACTGCCAGGTGACAGTTTTGCAAGGCAACCCAAGTTCCGTCTCGCCGGGCATTCTTTATCATGGTTTCGGCAACAGGTCCCTAATGGATGACAATAATCAACAGGGGATAAACAACACGCAAAGTAATTTAAAATACAAATATTTTAAACACAAAGTACACAAATCAAAGTTCTTTTGCAAAATATTTTTAAGATTTCGCTAGCTCTGTAATGCAGGCGATACATAACAAAAAGTTATACATGTCAGGGTCAAGACAAAAGTGGCCAGTGTCTTTGGAAGATGCCACCCATAGGCTCAATTAATAATACTTGAGCATATTGTCCTTTCTCAGCTCCAGTGGCGCATAAATAATTTTCTAAAGTTGTCATTTTATCCGACTCAAAAGCCGCCTTGAAGGCGATTTATTCTACAAGGGCTCCTATTCTGATGCTAATAAGAACTGCCAATCTATTAGGAGGTCTCTGTCTTGCCTAAAATAAGACCATTTGTCTGCAGTGGATACCAGCCCACTGTGGCATACAGTAACTAGAAAACTGACCTGCTGGCAAAGAAAGGTTCAGCCATCATTTAAACTTTTGATGATGAAGTCCCTTTCAACATTTAATAAATCAACCCTTCAAGAACAACCTAGATAAAGAGCTTTTAGAGAAAATTCCCATAAATCTTGGTGGAACAGTATTTCAAATCTTTTAAACTGTCCCATGATGAAGCAGTTTAAGTTTATGAAAGGCTAGGAGTTTCGTCTCGCAACTGGCCACGATTGCCTTGCTAAGGATTTACAGCGCATAAATGTGCTTGAAGATCCTTGCTGCATTCATTGCAACCTTCGGAAACTTATGGACTGTGCTCACCTTCAACGCTGTTCTACGGTCTCTGTCTCAACTTTGTATGAGCGATATTGGGAGGTTAGGAGTTGAATGGATCCATAGACATTTATTCTGTTGCCTTTTGCTATTTTATATTGTTTTTATTCTGTTCTGTTTGTTTTGTTCTACATGGCTTCAATTATGTCTTTTGTACCCGCCATTGGACATAAAAAGAATAATACTTGAACATAGCAGTTTTAAGATAAAAAAAAAGGCAAGCCTTTTTAAAAGTTAATTTACGTATGAACAGCTGTTTTAAACAATGATAATTAATAAACTTCAGTATCATTTACCGCTTGTAAATGATTATTTTCAATTAATCTTCAAAATCAGTTCCAATTACTGATATCGCCCTTATTTCCTTATGTCGCCAATGAGGTTTAAGTAAACATCATTGTAAGTAAAAGGCATAAGTAAACACCATCCATGCCAACATATCTAATACGATGTATTACAATAACCCTAATTACATTAAGTTGCTTTCATTTTCCAAATTATTGATTTATCAAAAATGTATTCCTGTACCTGTCCTTGACCCAATGATATGGCTCCAAATTTATCGCCACCAAATCCATTATCTTCGGCAAACTTGAGCAAGGCGGCCATTGGATCGGCACCTGGGGACAGGACAAAAAGCAACGGGATTGTCGAACTGGAATCATTGTAACTCTGGGGTAGGTCAAATGGAGGGGAAGGACAAATTCCCTTCCCAGATTGTCCTCTACGAACTTCATCACCATGGGCACGATCTACAAAAAGAGGAAGCATCCATTAATAAAACATGCATGAATTAAACAGATTTGTTGCAATTGTTGACAAAACCAGACGCCTTAATGTTCATTAGACAAGTTGTTTTAGATCACACAAAATGCGTTAGATATTTGACAAGACCTATGTTTTGGAGATGGATCTTGATCAGCAGACATTCTGATAATTCTGAAGTAGTTTAGGAATTGCTTCCTTCCGACGGGACACCGGAATAATTGAAATTATATTGAAGAGAAGACATTATAAGTATTCCTCAGATATATCAAGGGATTTTATTTCACTTGCTTCGCTTAATGAACTAAACACGAGACTTCAAAATAATCAAGCAAGTGATGAATTGAATAACAATTCAGCTGTCAGATTCGTTTACAAATAGTAAAATACGTAAGTAATTTATAAAATATAATTATGGAAAAATATTTGATTTTAAAGAAATGAAATAAAAATAAGCATGCAAATTCTAGACGATATTAAACACATTTGCATTTTATGGCTCTTTGTTTAAGAAAAAATACATTTTCATTATGTAAAAGTTGTAAGATTATTATATCAGTTACCTCAAATAAATGTTTCTTATTCAGTAAAGATTTAGATTCCTTACAAATTTAACAAGCTTACAAATTCATCAGCATGTGAATTTGTTTATCTTAACAATTATGAGTATTTGTTTTAGTACCTTATCAGCCCTCAAGCATCTGAGCACCAGCAGTCTCTGGAACTCGGTGAGCGAATCTTCCCATTTTCCCGGAAACATCAGGTTTTGCGGCTCTTTGGAGTCGTAGATGTGCTTCCAGTTATCGGAATGGGAAATGAATTCCTCTCTGTGGGAAAAAGAGATATAAACCATAAAAAAAAAAAAAAATTATAAAGATGTAATGATATAATTTATATATTATCTTTGAGCAAATTATATATTTTGCTCAACTTTCAGTTAAATGAATACAACATTGAAGATTACAGAATTGATCTATAGTCTAGCTGTGTCAAGAAGAATCAGGCAGAATGTTCAGAGGTCAAAAAGAAGAATCTTACATCCTAAATTACCTTAATGCGAACATTATCCTACATTAAACAAGTACCGTGAGATGGTGGAAGATATCACTTGTAGTTGGTGGAACTAAAGAATCTTGAACACTTTGTATAGCGGATGTTGATGTCGGTCGTGCAGTTAGGGCCAGTTTCACGAGCATCAGGTCTTGCCTCACATTCATGCACATGGACCTATCAAGGCTTTCCTTCATAAACCAGTTGCTTTGCAGCAATTAACCTGCACTCTTACACATTGTACCTTATAGCGATGGGGTTGTCAATTGTTCGATATGATCAGCTAACTTCGCACATCTCGGCAATGAGGAAATGTTCTTAGTTGTTCCATTCGTCATAAGGTATTCAACAACATCGTAGTAGCATTATTGGTTGTATCTCCAGGAAATACTACGAAGAAAATAAGATGAACCTTCTACAATTGTTAATTGTTTTATATTATACTAATTACGCAGCAGAAACGCACGCTATGAGAGAAATTGAAATTGATGCAATCATTGTAAAAATTTAATCATCTGCATACTCGGCATATAAAATGAACCAACGATATTTTTGAAAAAGATGTATATATACACAGGAAAAGTTATTTACTATTATATAATAAAATAGTTATATATTGAGTTTGATTTTATGAAAAAAAAAAAATGCAGATTTTGTTTTTGGAAACCGTTCAATATCAAAGAATCTGAAAGGCAAAAATGTACATCAGTTCAATGATTTCAATCAAATAATTTTTACTATTAACTGAAAGAATAAAGGAAACTGAAATGGGTCACACTGAGTGATAAAATCAATTTATAAACAAATTTACCATAGAAAAGCAATATATATATATACAGGGTGAATATAATTAAGTCACACTTTCAAAAATGCTGTAAAAAAAGAACTACTCGTCTCAATAAGTTCAAATTTGAACTAAAGATACTTGAAGAAGGGAGAAGCGGTACAGCATCAGAAAAGAGTTCAAAAAGTGTATTAATATATGTCGCTGTAAGCGGCATAAAGAAAGTGAATTCGGCTGCCAGTGATATTTTGAATCGAAATGACAATGGATTTGACATCAGTTACACATTAAACCAACTGTAGTGTTCAATGTGCTTGACCGTTTCGGTTTCTTGACGGAAAAGAATAACTTCCAAGTCATTCAACAGTTGTGACACTGTTAGTGGAAAGCCCGGCAAGATCAAACCCAATTGGATGGGAAAAATCGGTGGAAGTTTTTTTGATGCCATACTGTTTCCCCTTCTTCTCTCTCTCTCTCTCTATATATATATACCAGTATGTACATCAATTTCTACAGGATAATCTTATGAATAAACTTACTTGAGACGTTTGAATACCTTGAAGTCGGCCAGACGGCAGATCTCATCCCAGCTCTTATCCAGCAACCAGGATGGAGCCGGGTTCGGAATCGTGTTCTCCAATCCCACGCCTCCGGTTAAAAAGAACTTAAACTCATTTTTCTCCAACATTTTCCGATCTAAAACAAAAGCGTTCATTCATTCATAATTGTAAAAGTGTTATTTCCCCGAAGTAATCTTAAGACTGAGTTGGATCAGGCTTTGGATTGGTTCTGACGCTCTACTACTTGAGATTTTACTATCCGTGGCCTTCTACGACGTGAGATGCGGTGTAAACTCCCTTTATCCACTGATTCTAAAACTTTGGTTCACGTCCCCAAAGGACAACATGATTGGGCGACATGTTAATAATATTAATAATATGGCAAATGCTTAACATTAATACTAAACTATTAATCTGAAGTAGTTATGTATAATAAATATAATAATATATTGTTTTTATTTCCAATGGCAAGGCAAATAAAAAATAGTAAAAACACAAAATAAAGAAGAAAATGCACACAAAAAGTCCAACAAAGTTGATCGAAGCCATTGCCTTAAGAGTTCTCTAGCTTACCTGCATCTCGCCATCTCGGATTCGCCATGAAGTGCCAAGCAACAATGGAAATGGGCTCGATTCATAAGTTCTGCCAAACTACAGAGAATGCAGTTTGGTTTGTCAAAAATCCCAATGCAATGTAAATGTTCATTAGATCAGTTCTTTTTATTGAGACAAATTATTATTAGAGACATATTATTGCAATACACGTAGGCAAACAGGACGATGAAATATAATAGTATAAAATATCTTACATAATAATTTTAATGAAAAACCAAATTGTTTCATTAAAAAATGTATAAGATTAAATTTATATTATAAATTATATTATTAATGTATATTACATTAAAATGTATACTATTAACTGTACGTTACGTTATATATTTATATAAGATTTAATTTTTGACTTTATTTATAACGTTTTAATTATAATTAATAATATAAATAATCATATTTTAATAACTATTTCAAAGATTGTAATTTACAACTAAAATATTTATGTGTTATTTACAATATTCTTCATATAAAACATATTGTGACTTATTTATAACAGAAATTATTAGCCAGGAAGTAATTACTTTATAAATAAAAATTAACAATTTTCTGAAAATCAGAAATCTATAATACATTTCATGTTAACAATAATTAATAAATAATTACGAAAAAATTAAATTACTACAATATTTTAAACAATAATAAGCATAATTTTTTAAATAGAAGTTTATCAGCAACTAACATCAGCAGATTGCAACAAAGTATGAAGGAGAAGAGGAGCTTGTCCTTTTCAAACAGCGAGCGGCAAATGTTGCAGTACAGATTGTACGTGAAGTATTCGTTTAAATTTTCAAGTCTTTCAGGCAGATCATCCGATTTTTCGCTGAAAAAAAAAAAAAGAAACAAATATATATATATATATATATATATATATATATATGAGAAATAAAATTATTTGGAACAGAATGTTTGAATGTAATTAAATAACTAAAAATTAAGTTAGTGACCTATTATTAATCACCAAATGAAAATAAATTTTGAAGTTAATTTAAAAAATCCTTTCAATTTCAGTTATCAAGAAGAGTCACAAACTCTCGTTGTTAGTTGAACGGCCTGATAGCCAAATGGCTAGCGTTCTAGCCTTTGGTGCTTCAGCTTCGAATCCAGGCAGTGGCATGGATGTTTGTGAATGGTTCGGAATATCCTTTAAACTGTCTAATTAGCCCTCGCGTGAACAAAATGACCGTAGAGCGACGAAGCAAACAAACAAAACCTTATGACTAGTCAATTGATCCATGTAGTAGGATCCACCTCTCAGTATTTTCGAAAAAAAAATAGAATTTGATTATTTTAAATGTTTTTATATTGTTAAGAAACTACATTGACATTTGATTTCGTGACAAAATGGTTAAAAACAAGTGGTAGCAACCAGAACGGCGCTGTTTCTAACCAACGCAGTTTTTTTTTTAATGTATTTTTTGTTACGTACCCTCATTAAAGTAATCACATATAACAATAATTTTTGAAAAATTATTGAGATGTGGGTCCCCACTATTTTGGCCAGTTAAATTTCTAGTCTAACGCCTTTTTCTTCTTCAATAGCGCTACAGCCCCATGGTGGGTCCAGAAACATAACACGATTTCTTTTTTACGGGGTAGAATCGACAGCAGGGCTTGATAGTAAAGAAACTAGCGCTCTGGAGCTGGTGACACAGGTTTCGGGTTAGTCTTCAGCCATGGATATTTGCAGTGGTTCGGAATCCACTTTAAGCTGTAGGTCTCGGTCTAACAAGACTATGGAGCATTCGCCGTAGGGCTGACATCCCTATCACGTAAAAAAATAGCATCTCCTGTCTCGAATTCTGCCAGTCGATTGACGGCCTTGATCCGCCATGGGGCTGGTGTGTCAATGAAGAAGAGACGAAGAAAGATTGTCAGTTCTGTGCCCTACAGTCATAGACTGGAACCTACGGTTTAAAGTGGATCCTGCGCCACTACGAACATCCATGGTACCACAGGGTACTCGAAACCTGTGGCACCGAGTGTCGGAATCTAGCACTTACAAATACTAATTTCATATCATACTAATTACGCAGTAGAAAAGCACGCTACGAGATATGTTAAAATTCGTGTATTCACTATAAAAATTTAATCACTCGCATGCTTGGTGTAAAGGAATCTACATGTGAAATTTGGAGATGAAACGTTTATTTTTTAGAGAAGGATGGATTGTGCCCTATTTTTCCAAACCCCCGTGGTATGTATATATATATTGTAAACATTTATGTATGAAATTAGATACTACATAGATTAATAAAAATTAAATTTATACACATGGTATAAATATCAAACAAATCAGTGACGGACAGTATGTGACCTTCCTTGTAAGTGAATATGTAAAGTCCGACTGTGTCCTATTTGTGATCCAATGGTAACGTGTAAAGCTAAAGCGCAGGATAATTCAAATTTTAATCCACTAGTAGCACACATTGCAATCATTAACTTCAGAAGCAAAAAAAGACTAGATGGTGATTGTGAAAAGTAAAATCTTCAGTACGGGGGAGGGGGACGGGGGTGGAGCCACCTGTTTGTGGTATCCAGCCCTAAAATTTCCATATCTATCTCCATGACTGAGTGCTAACCTGGCCCTATGCCAAGGATAGTAATTGATATGACACTGGTACTACAGTAGCTCTGCTTTTAGAGACTTGTTCGATCCTTTTTTTCGCGTTTGCGCACACCACAAAAAGCTGATTCAATTCAGTAGACCTGCGGTATTCAAGCGTTTCGGTGTCAACAACCGGACTGCTTGGTGTGAGTTTTCACGGTTTTATTCCCTATAACACACAAATGAAGGCAATATACTATTAAAAACCCTCCCTTGATTGGATGTCAGTGGGGTGTTTGGGATATAAATAAAATAAAGCCCACTGATGTCGAACGAAAATATGAATGCGTACAGAATCAGCGTATGGTAGTTTTGGCAAGGGACCTGAATGGCCGAGTGTCCACCGCTCTGGCGCTCGGTTCCGAGTCCAAGCGGTGCCATAGATGTTTGTGGTGGTTCGGAATCCACTTTAAGCCGTAGGACCCGGTCTCATATTACTGCATAACGTCACGGAGCCCAGTCAGACTTCTCACCCACACCATTCCCAGACTGCATAGGGGCAACTCCACTCTAGGCACAGTGATGTGGTGTGGTGCAGTAGTAGCAGTTTTGGCAAAAGAATACAAATTTTCTTTGCATGTATTTTAAACGTAAAAAAAAAACCCTATTTATAGTATAAAAATATTTATACTATAAATTTAATACTACAATTAAATTTATAGTATTATATTTATAATATTTAACTATACATTTTAACTATTTCTTAATACTACAATAACATGTATTCTTATTCTAAGGAATTTATTCCAATTCAATATAATTTTTTGAATCATATTCAATACAAAAAATTGAAATTTGAAGAAAACTTATTATAATATGTAGGACCAATTACATCATTAATCATTGCTTTTGCTTTCCTTAATAATGTAACATGCGATCTGACAGAAGTATTTCTAATTGGTTAGAGATTTTTCTAATTTTTAGTTCTTACTGTGAATCCAGCTTAAAATAACATTTAACATAAGAAAAGAAGTGTCATCTGCTGTTCTAATGCAGCTGGCAATACAGAGACAGTTAATTTTTATGCCGTAAGCAAGGGCTCCACCTCTGCTACTCATTTAACACTACCCAGGGGTACGTGTAGCTACGGACGCGAGTAATACTACGCCCACAACGCTCTACGATCCTATTAGACCGGGATTTACTTTTTAAAGTAGATTTCTATGTAAATGATCCTTCTTCTTCATTGGCGTAACCGCCCCATGTTGTTCCAAGGCCATCTGCCTACTGGCAGATTTCAAAACAAGACATGTTTTCTTTTTATGAGGTAGGGGGTGAGATTTACGTTCACCGATCTACGATCATATTATACTGCAACCGAGTGTTAAAGTAGATTTCCAACCACTACAAACATCCGTGGCCCCGCTGGAACTCGAACCCGAAACCTCTGGTACCGAGCACCACAGCGCTAGCCACTCAGCCGTCTGGCCCCAAGAAGTGCGATCTGAAGAGGTTCTGATTAAGAAAATAGTCCATCAAATGCAAGGACTGTGATAAATACTGATTATAAAAAGAGATACTGGCTTGGCTATATAATAACTTGCCTTTGCTGTATGGCTCTTAAAAGAGATTGAGGAACCAGTTGAGTGAATACTGATACATGGGGTCGACATTCGGAAGATCGGTTATGGAGAAGAACAGTACAGATGAGCGTTGAGCCACAGATTTGTAGGACTCACGCGATTGGTTGATGTTCACGGTCGTTTCATCGGCCACCTGTGACAAAATATCACTTTCATTATTTATATTATAAAAACTATGCTATAAAACTAAAACTGATTCATTTCATCACTTTCATTATGAAAACTATAGTGACAAGATTTTAATCATTTAATTTCAAAGATACAAATTTTTATTTTATTCTATTCTTTCTTTCATTGTAAACCATTCAATGAAAGAGGCTTTCATTAAGGCAGTATCACATAATTTATTTATGCAAAGCCTTGAGTGCGTCTACAAGGGTTGGCAAGAAAAAAAAACACCCAGTTTATTAAATTACTTTCACCCAACTTTCAGCTCAAATCCGCTACTGGTTATGGTGCGGCAAAGATGGGAACCAATGAAAATGCTAGTTTCAAGTGACGTCAGATAATAAAGTTGCTTGCTGTAGGAAAAGAGCTGTGAAAGTGCCGTCTGAAGCGGTGTCCAGACGAGAGTGAATAACTCAGTCTGGAGACAAGCGAGTCGTTCTCGCTCTGAGTGTCTCCGTCTGACCGCAAGAAACAAGCCACGTTAAATATGGCTTTGAGTGACATTTGGTCGAAAATAGCATCCGTCAGAAATCCCTTTGATGTACGTGAAAACGGCCTCTACTGAGACAGATGTCTCACTGAGAAGGTTCTGTCTACAATGAGACAAACCGGTTTAGAATTGGTTCGCGAGAACGACTCGCGTGTCTCGCACTCTCGTTTGGGCGTGGCTTAAAACGGCCTTTACGCTGATTGCTGAAGGAAAAGAGCTACGAAAGTTGCCCTCTGAAGCGGCGTCCAGATGAGAAGACGAGACAAACGAGTCGCTCTCGCCCGAGTGTCTCCGTATGACCGCAAGAAACAAGCTACGTCATCTTTGGCATTTGAGTGAAAGCTGGTGGAAAATAGCATCTACCAGAAATCCCTTTGATATGCGTAAAAAACTAAACTTACTGACACAGTTGATTCACTCAGGTTCAGTCCACAGTGAGTCAAACCAGCTATATTGGTTTGTGAGAACGATTCGCTTGTCTTGCACTCGTCTGGGAGTTAATATGGCCTTCTTGCTACACCCGTGGAAAGCTGTTTGCATTCATTTTTTCGAACTCATTCACAGTAAGGTGGCAGAAATCGCTTTACACCGGGTGAAGTCCCAGTTATTTCTACTAGATGACAGTTTAAATTATTTATTTCTGAGCAGGGACGAAGCCCACAAATCACTTTTTCTTCAGAGTGCTTAAGAAAAGATTGAATAAGAGACCTAAGGCTAGTCTACAATGGATAGCAACGAAAAAAAATATTGCCAACACACACATTATGTATATATTTGAATGCAATATGCACAAGATATACTTATAACACTCGTGGTACGATTTTATGGCTAATTTTATTCACATTACGTATTCTATCGATACATAAGATTTATCAAATTTTTTAAACCTAAAAATTTCCTTAATACTATTGATAATTTATACAAATTATTAATTAATTATGTCATTAATAATTTCTGCAGAAGCAGAAGAATATAATGACTCATCATTCTTGTCCCTGGCGGAATCTTATTTCCTACAAGAAATTTTACCGCATATACTTATTTTTCAATTCCTTCTATTAGCTCACACTCTCCCTATATAAATGTTGCTCAAATTTTCAACCGTTCATAAATACTTTTTATTCATCCACTCAAGTTCAAATACATTTTTTTGGAACTTGTAGTGGATGACACTGATGTTAATACAGTTTTTCTCATATATTAATTCAGTAATTAAATTTAATTAATTAATTTTAGTTTTTTTTAGATTTAAGTTGTACGTATCGACCAATAGAGGGCGCCAGATAAACTTTAAAAAATGAATTAAAATTATTTATAAAGGACTTCCTGCAATTGAGTGGAAAAAAAAAAGAAGGAATTGACTTTAAAAATTTGTTTTTATATTACTTGTTATGATTTAAATCAATAAATGAATGCACTTTTTAGATATTACCTTTTGTTTTGCTTTTTATATCGTCCACAAGAAATTTGGATGAATCTAGAACTTCGGTCGCTTCTTCATTTTCGAGTATGTTGCTTCCCTCGGACTGGGCTAAAGTGAACAAGATCTTATCTTCTAGTTCTTGGAGAGACTTTTTATTGGCTGCTGTCTGCACAATCAGTTGCTGTCTAGCTTCTTCTAAATCGGGCCTAAGTAAGTACATACGTTGAACAACACAATACTATGCATAGAATAAATGTAAAAATGGATTTTACATTACTCGAATCACATGCTATATAGAATATAGGCCATTAATTAAAAAACATATGAAAAAGAGCTTACAAAAACTTTTTCTGCACAACCGTTTGTTGATCATTACTATACCGCTCTCAACTGATGTATTAATAAAATATTAAAATATTTTCATAATGTTATTACACTTTTGCAACATCTTTATATATAACTCTTCTGTACGTGTGTTTTTCACTGAACTCCTCCTAAACGGCTGGGCCGATTCTGATAAAATGTTTTGAATGGTTCCCTGGAGGATTTATATTCACCCTGTATAATAAAAGCTCAAGAAAGAAGTTAAAACAAAATTGTGAGTTGACACGGACACAAAAACCCGCTACAGAAAACAATACTCATAATTTTATGGATAATAACTTTGTCCTCATTCTAATGAAAGAAAAAAAGTGACAGAAGCGGGAAGTAAATCATTGACCACCAGAAACAACTTTTGGAAAAAAAAAATGTCGGCTATTGCAAAGTAAGTCTAGTAGACTGGAGAGAATGGCAGGTTCTAAATTAAACTAAAATAATTATGAAATATTATGTAATAAATCAATTTTATTTACACTTTTTTTATATGTTCTTGCATTACATAATTAAGTTTTTATTCTGTTTAGCGAGTCTTTCATTTCTCTTTGAGACAATATGAAATTTACGAAATAATTCTCACAGCATAGAACGAAAAGAATACCTTTCTTGTGCAACTACGATTCCTAAAAGCTGATCTTCCAGTCCCTCTGGCGTGATCATGAAATTGAGCAGAGACACCTTGGTAGAAATCTCTGGTAGGTAATGTGGATTGCGAAGCTTGGTGGTGATGTACAGGCGGAAGTCTTTGTTGAACTCTATGGTAGAATCGCCCAACTGTACCATATCAATCGTACCTAAGAGGCCAATGGGAGGAAAATTTCAAAATGGTAGAAATATACTTACATGCAAAAGTTTACAAACAATGGTAAGGTGCTAGTTTTAACTTTTAACCATCAGAGGAATAAAATTGAGCTTATTTTTCTGAATTTCGCATATTCTAGGTACCTTTTGAAGAACTTAGTTTTGGTAGGAACTTGTTTGGAACGTGTTTTTTTTTTTTTTGAATTACAACGACGTTTCACGTTGAGTCCGTGACAAATAACAAAATTGAATAAAAAAAGGTTATATCAGAAAAAAATTAGTTGATCTATTTAAAGTTATTTCTAATTTAATTATGCTAGAAAGACAGTGAAAAAAGACAGTTTTTCTTTAAAAGTAACATCTGAAAAAGGATTTTTTTCTTATAATTCTACAAAGAGAGCAAACAGCATTCAGAAGAACGCTGAATCGGCCATGTTAATTGTGTATGATCGCAGTATATGTTTTGCGGATCTAAGTTAATTACTGATCAGGAAGATAGAACAACTTTTCCTTAAAAATACTCGTTCTGAAATACGAATTTTTCACTGTCCTTTTTTTTTAACAGGGGAAAATGCTAAATGCTAATTGTGAGTATGAGGACAATAGGTGTTTTCTGATCCAATTTTCTTCTGGATCAGGAAGATAAAAAATGATAAAAACAACATTTTCTTAAAATACTATCTGCAATATGAGTATCTCACAGTTCTTCCACTTTCGGAAAGTAAACTGCACATGGCATGGTAAAAAAATTGAAGATGCTATATTACTTGCAATATGACAGACAATCACTTACTCCAATCGTAAAAAATATAATTAGCAAATAAAGGTAAATAAAGTAACGCATTGTTGAGCAATATTCAAGGTATGAAAACTATACATTGGTAAGATTTTCTACTGATAACAACACTACCGTGTTTGAAAACTTTGCGCAATAGCAAGGGTTCCAGTGAAGGATCCAGTTCTTCTCCCACATCCTCCAGAAGAACTGGCCAACCGAACTGCACGCTGTTCTCCAGGGTTCTGAGAAGATCTGCATCGCTTAGCTTCACGATGGACAGGTTTTCTTTCTCCATGTTCTTTATCCATTTGCTAGCTTGGCCCTGAGGATCAATCATCAAAGGCCTAAAATAGGAATTGAGAAAACACCAATTAATATTCAAAAAATTAAAATGTATTACTGTAACTGTGCTGTATGCATTTATTTGTCCTTTTTTTGAAAAATTAATAGTTTTTGGTACAATTTTTCACTCCATTGAAAAAAAGTGATTGTCTTGAAATTAAAAGGTTGCTATATAACGTTTAAGCTTTTACATGTTTATAAATCTATTTTCATAAATAAATTTAATGACTGTATAACAATTAAATTGTATTAAATGAAATTACTAAACTAAATTTTTAAATTCATCATTATAGGTAGTTGCTTATAATCTGCGAATATTGTTTTGGAAGTAAAATTTGGAAGTAGTTTTCATGAAAACGCCATATAATTATGCTTTCTGAAAACAAAAAGGGTCTCATTTTAAAGTCATTAAACTCAGCTTTTGCAATAAAAACTTAAATAAAGTTATAGAGATCAAAAGAATTTTAAATGAAAATGTTCATTTAATGTTTGGAACCAATACATATTTTTAGCAAAAAAATGAGTAAAAACTGATTTTAACAACAATTATTCAATGAAAAAAATGTTAAGCAAGTACCATCGTTTTCCAAATTCCACAATGACTCCATTATCCACTGAAAAAGCATCTCTAGGCAATCCATTCAAATTCCAAAACTGTATTTTCACGGGATTGCCCAGTGTCTCACTAAGGGAAAAATTTTGAGTGCAGGGGATTCTATGGTTCTGAAATATTAAAGAAAGAGAAATTTATTAAAATTATGAAAATTGATAATTTAATACAAATAATTTATTCCTTTCAAATTAATTTTGGCATTAGAAAATTTGAAGCGATATATTTTCATTCGATTTAATATTTATGAACAGAACAATTTACTAGAGCAGTCATTCTGTCTGACTCTAAGGCAGCACTTTTGGTAATCAACTCCTTCCTAACATCTCAGTCTACTTCCATCGAAAAGTGCATCTCTTGTCTTGAAGAACTTGACTCAAAAGGCAAGGATATGTTTTGCAGTGGATCCCAGGTCACTGTGGGATCTTGGGTAATGAGAAGGCGGATTCTCTTGCCAAAAAAGGAACAACTATCACCCAAACCTTTTGTAAAGACATCTCTTTTCACTCGATGAAACTGATGATCCGAGACTTTTTTTCGGAACACTCTATCCGATAATCTACTTGAAGGCAATTCATCTAAAACCTGGTTTAACTTTATTTTAAACATCCCTGATCAGCCCAGGTTTAAAGCTGTTGCCCTTTTCAGACTCCCTGACGGGCCATGATTGTATGGCCAATCATCTTTTCGTATGAAAATATTTGCAAGCCCAAAATGCATGCTCTGCAGTCTTGGAGAGGACATGGATTCATCTCACCTTCCTGTCTGCCCTGCACTTGTTTCCTCTACTGTGTAGGGTCGTTACTGGGAGGCTAGGGCCCTAATGGGCTAAAAATTTCTTTCGATTCTCGTTGTTGTTTTCATGTTCTTTGTGTTCTTTTTCTTTTATTACTTATTGTAGCCTGCCATTGGAAATAAAAAAAAATATTTATGATAATTAATCCCTAGACATTTAAGTAAATATTTTCTATTTTCTGCACTTCTTGTTTTAGATTAAAAAGCAGCCATAATTTATCAACACTGAAGACACAATATACATGATTTCCTATTAAGAAAATGACCCAATAAGAATATGATTTGAAAAGAAAAAATCTTTAAATTTTCTGATTATATAAGCATACCGAACGAAATATGAAATGCTATTACTTAGAGTAACATTTTAATGTTGACTTCAATAGTACAATAAGTGCATGCACTATATAGTATGCTACAATGTAAGATATAGTATACTATAATGTAAGATGCTATTTATTTATGTCTATTTGTAAAATGGGTATGCATAACTTATTTTGTTTTCTTACAAGTTGAAAAAGTGATGGTATGGCTATTTCGTCTCGCTTTTGTGACTAAAGTCGTCTCTAAAAAAAAAGTGGTACATTTATAAATTTATTAAGATCAATAGATTAAACTGGGCTTCTCATGTATTTAGAATGGATGATTTAAACCTTGCAAAAAGGCTTATTTTGGCAGGGAGAAAGAGGAAGAGGACGACTCAAGTTGCGATAGATATAAACAGTTGAAAAGATTTTGCTGTGCATGAGATTAAGAATTGGATGATTGTTGTCATCCAGAGGAATTCTTGAGAATCTCTTCAACGGAAAGCTTTGGCCCTCCCTGGGTGTCGTGTTATTGATGATGATGATGTGACTTGAGATAGTAATAATATAATTTACATTTATAAATGCAGATTTCAAAAATACATTAATACAAAACACTTTTGTAAATATCTACAAAGTATTTCCAAACTTTTATGAATAAATAAATGAATTTAAAATTTAAATCAAAGAACTTTTGAACGTATGCATTGAAGTCACTCACCATGCAAAACTTAACCCAATCGGTAATGCAGATGCTACGATAGTAAGAA
The DNA here is from genome assembly GCA_021605095.1 of Caerostris extrusa. NCBI lineage: Eukaryota > Metazoa > Arthropoda > Arachnida > Araneae > Araneidae > Caerostris > Caerostris extrusa. Next base: position 75,586 of record BPLR01000733.1, read on the forward strand.
GTGTAAGGTCCGAGGTAAGCAATGACACCAGATGCCAATAAGACATCTCCTGGTAAGTTTTCAAACTTTATTTTTAAGTTTTTAGCCTCATCGGCCCATCTGAGAAAGAAAAATTAACAAATTTAGACATTATACAGAAATCTTCCTTTACTGTCCCAGCAGAAAAAAAGTCAAATATTTTTTTCTTCAAATTAATACAAAAATTTTAATTTTTAAAATAGGACTTATAGCAATTATTATATATTTTTCAGTTAATACTCTTATTTCCAATAAATCGGTTTAGTTATCTGTTAGTGTAGAGATCTTTTAATGATACTCAGAGTGTAAAATTTCAAAAAAAAAAAAAATAGTTTAATAAATAGATACAAGAACACAACTAATCCCTAGTTTCTATCTCGATAATATAAAATTAAAATTAAATCGATAATCAAAAATTAAATTAAATCGATAATCAGAAATTAAATTAAATTTCGTTAAAATTAAATTTCAGATGAAATTTTGTGAAATGAGGCTTTTGCATATCATTTGGATTTAATACTACAAAAGTAAAAAACATGCCAGTATGAATATGCATCTATTTGATTTGTCACTATCATCAAAAAATTACTGTTCATAAGTAGGAATAATTTTCTTTCTTCAAATGCATACCAATAGAACTCACTAAAGCAGATAAGAATGAACGAATTGTCATCCGAATTCCCCCTCAAAGTGAATTTTTGATTTTTACACTCATGTTATTTGAAACTGCAACCCTAAGAAAAAAAAAAAATTGCAAGAAGGAAATTTATATGATAGATGGCATATAACATTAGTCATAAGATATGTAGATATCAAAATGGTGTCGTCTATTTCGAAATCAATAGTTTGGTACACAGCTACCACTTGGTGCAGCATCAAATCTTTTTGAGGATGGATATCTGTCTCAGCACTAACATTCCCTGATTATTCAATACAAAGATCTTCCATAGTTGGAGGCAGAAAGGTAAAAAATCTGGACATGCGATCAGATTTAACACGCTTTCAACTGGTTCAACATGGGGCCCTTTGCCGATATGTGGGACATTATTTATTATTACCCTTCTTGAAATCCATACTAATAGAACTTCCCAAACGCAGGCAAGAACTAAAGATCGCCATTGAGTCTATACACTTGTCATGCGAATTCCCACTCAAAGTGCATTTTTCATTAATTTACACTCATGTTAACTGCAACTGCAATTCTAAGAAAAAGAAAAAATCACAAGAATGAAATTTATTTGATTGATGTACACAACATTAGTGATCAGATATGTAGACATCAAACTGATGAAACTGATTTCGAAATCAACAGTTTGCCACACATTTTCCACTTGGTGCAGCATAAAATCTATTTGAGGATGGATGTCTATCTCAGGATTAACATATCTTGATCATTCAATACAAAGATCTTCCATAGTTGGAGACAGAAAAAGAAATCTGTGCATGCGATCCGATTCCACATGCTTTCAGCTGGTTCAACATGGGACACATTACAGACATGTTGGACATCATTTACCACAAGGGAATAGGTGTTAAACTCATCAAGGAAAATTAACAGTATCAATGCGTCATTTAACCCCTCATCACGTAGTGGATCCATTAAAAGACACGTTTCATACTAACAGCATAGTAACGCTTACCTGATTTTCTCTCCACCAAGCCCACCGATGAGTTTCTCGGCACGCTTCAAGTTGATCTCACAGAGTCTGGCTTGTGCCTCCAAGTCCTTCTTCTTTTGGATAGATTCATCGCAATCCCTTTTCAGCACGGCCAACTTGTCCTCCAGAGCGGCCAGCTCGGATCGTTTGGCGTTCAACAGCTCCATGATCACCGCCAATTGCTGCTCAGCCTCTTCTAGTTTAGCCTTTTTGGGCGCCACCACCTGCACAAATTCACTTGTATTTAGTCATTTTTGGCATTACAATCTCATAGCCGCTTATAACGACGATTTGCCAGTTTATTGGAGAACCTTGGTTGCTTAGCAACCTCTATCTCCTGCTTTGTGAGTGAAGGAAATTTCTTAAGCTTTAAGCCCATTGATTAGACAGAAAAAGCAATATAAGTATATTATTAGTTTATTTAAAAATTAATTATTAGACATTTTTATAAATTAATTAATTAAAAAAAAATCTGCATATATAATTCTTTTTTTAAAATTATTATTATAATTTCAAGTGGGTAATAAAAAAGTTAAACAATAGAAACAAACAATAACGATTGGACAGGAAATTGTGACTCAGTGGAGAAACAGCATGGTAATTCGGAAAGGAGGATATCGGAACGTTAATGAATAATATTCAGAACAGCGCGAGATCTTTTTGCGATTTTTAAAATCAGAAATGTCGTAAACATAGTTGCTTAGATCATTCAAAACGGAATTATTAATATTTGGAATGGAATTATAAAATTTTTGTGCAGTTTTATACACAAATTGTTTAAAATTTGGGAGGGAAAGGACATGTCTGATATCCTCATTTCGGAAAAACCAAGGAGAATTTGTAATCATATGTAGAATTTTATTTTCAAGTCTTTGTATGATCTCGAAATTCGACGGAGCAGTAGATCCCCAAATAGGACTCGCCTATGCAAGTATTGGACGCAAGTAAGCAAGATAAATGAGCTTTTTATTTTCCAAGGACATAGTAGAATTCCTACAAATGAGTGGATACAGTACACGAATGCATCTATTAAATTTATCCCTAAGATAGTTAATGTGAGGAGCATAATTTAATTTACGATCTAAGATTACACCCAAATATTTAGTTTGCCCAGCCCAATTAATAGGATTAATAGAAATTTTGATAGAAGAAGTATTAAGAACCCTTTTACGAGTGAATAGTACTGCTTCAGTTTTCTCAACGTTTAATTGAATTTTCCATTTTATAAGCCATTGTTCAAGATGATTAATATAATTCTGAAGGTTTTTACTAATGATAAAATGTTTACGACCTTGAGTGAGGAGAGCTGTATTTATGTGCAAAAAAACTGATTTTCCATTATAAATTTGCGGAATATCATTAACGTAAAGATTGTAGAGAAATGATCCAAGTATTGAACCTTGGGGAACACCAGCCTGAATTTTTTGAACAGAGGAATCTGTGTTACCAATGGAGACCACAAAAGTTCTATTAGTAAGATAATTTTGAATAATTTTAATAAGAAAAGGAGAAAAGTTGAAAATAATTAACTTATGGATTAACCCATTGACCCAAACTCTATCAAATGCCTTTGCTACATCAAGGAAAACCACAGCAGTATCTAATTTCCAGGAAAATCCCTCAGAAACAGTTTTAGTGAGATTAAGTAGTTGATGCGTTGTAGATAATTTTTCAGTAAAAGCCAAATTGCTGGGGAATGAGATTTTTTTGTTTAGTTTCATTTTTAGATAAGTCAAAATTACCTTCTCTATTAATTTGCTTAATGAAGAAAGAAGAGAAATGGGCCTGTAGCTAGAAGGGGAAGTTGGATCTTTACCTTTCTTATGAATGGGCAAAATTCGAGCTCTTTTTCCAACAATCAGGAAAATAAGAATAATGAATGGCAGCGTCAGCAATTTGGCAAATTTTAAAAACAGCTTTTAAAGGAAGATTTTTCAGCATCTTATTCGTAATAGTATCCATACCAGGGGTTTGTTAATCTTTAAGACACTGATGAAATCGATAATAGTAGAAGCTTTAGTAGCCGCTTATAAATTTCCAGCCAACTTTGTTAAAATTTGCAATCAAAGATTCTATCGATTTGGCCAATCAAACAAGTAATATAAAAAAAATTTTTGAAGTCAATTCCTACTTTTTTTTTTTTTTTCACTATATTGCAGGAAGTCCATTATAAGAAATTTTCATTCATTTTTTTTATCTGGCGCCATCTATTTTTAGATACATGCAAGTTAAATCTAAAAAAACTAAAATTAATTAATTAAATTTAATTAATGAATTAATGTCTGAATAAACTGTATTAACATCAAGTGCCATCCACTACAAGATCAAATACATTTTTTTTAAATTTTGATTGGATGAATAACAAGTATTTTATGAACGATTGAAAATTTGAACAAAATATATATAGGGAGAGTGTGAGCTAATAGAAGGAATTGAAAAGACAACCAGATTTCATCGTATGTTATAAATAATCAGGAATTTTATACCTGGGATATAGCAAAAATGTAAAAATATCTAGTAGTGAAATTATCTAAATTATTATACAATCAATATCCAATTACATCATTACATTACTACTTCAATAATCTATTATATCATTACATTACTACATCAATAATCTATCGCATCAGTTTTTTACTTTTATTATATTGTTATCACAAATATTAATTTACTTTATGGTTATAGGCAAGATGCTTAAATGTTTCTTTCAGGAAATCAATAAAAAAAAAACACGCATATATATTCTGTGATAATACGCATCGTTTTTAAACCAAAAATTTTATTTCCCTTAAGAATATTTATTTGGTTCTCATTTTCTGTAAAGTTATACACTGAAGTGACAAAAGTCATGGGATACCTCTTAATATCGTGTCGGCCCCTCCTTTCGCCCGGCGAAGTGCAGCAACTCGACGTGGCATGGACTCAGCAAATCGTTGGAAATCTTCTACAGGAATATTGAGCCATGCTGTCTCGATAGATGTCCATAATTGTGAAAGCGTTGATGGTGCAGGATTTTGGGCACGAACAGACCTCTCGATGATGTCCCATAAATGCTCGATGGGATTCCTTATAGGTGGCCAGATCATTCGTTGGAATTGTCCAGAATGTTCTTCAAACCAATCGCGAACAGTTGTGGCCCGGTGACATGGTGCATTGTCATCCATAAAAATCCCATCGTTGTTTGGGTACATGAAGTCCATTCAAGTAGCTGAACATAAGCATTTCCAGTCAATGTTCGGTCCAGTCGCACCAGAGGACCAAGTCCATACCATGAAAAAACAGTCCACACCATTACGGAGCCACCACCAGCTTGAACAGTGCCTTGCTGACAGTTTGGGTCCATGGCTTCGTGGGGTCTGCGCCACACTCAAACCCTACCATCAGCTCTTACCAACTGAAATCGTGACTCATCGGACCAGGCCACGGTTTTCCATTTATCTAGGGACGAACCGATATGCTCACGTGCCCACGAGTCGCTGCAAATGTCGTTCTGTCAGTAAAGGCACTCGAGTCGGTCTTCTGCTGGAATATTTCTCCGCACAGTTCTAACAGACAAGTCCCTTGTACGTCCCACATTGATTTCTGCGGTTATTTGACGCAGTGTTGCTTGTCTGTTAGAATTTACGGACTCTTTGCAGACGTCGCCGGTCTCGGTCGTTAAGTGCAGGCGGTCGACCACTGCGCTGTCCATGGTGGGAAGTTATGCCTGAAATTTCATACTCTCGGCACACTCTTGACACAGTGGATCTGGGAATGTTGAATTCCCTAACCCCTAACGATTTCCGAAATGGCATGACCCATACGTCTAGCTCCAACTAACATTCCGCGAAAGTCTGTTAATTCCCGTCGTGCGGTCATCATCACTTCAAAACCTCTTCACATAAATAACTTGAAACAGAAATGAAAGCTCTGCGAAAGCACTGCGCATTTATACCTGTTCTACGCGATGCTACTGCCATCTGAAAATTTGCATATTGCTATCCCATGACTTTTGTCACTTCAGTGTATTTACAATATCCTGACACAATTCTTCTGAAAGAAAAAGTCTTAAATTACCTGATAAAAAATTTATTTAAATAACTAAAATTTGAAATTTATCAAAAACTTACCGTAAAATCTCGATTAAAAACAAAGAGGATTAAAATTAAGATAAAAGTAAGATTTGTATAAAAACTGAAGGAAAATGAAATGAAATAAGTTTATATTTTTCAAAATATTTAAAATTTTATCATTCCAGGAATATATATCAATATTTTCATGTGCTATAGCAAAGCTTGATGAAAAACATAATATTAAACATTTCTTTAAAGCTTCGAGATTTTTATGTATTTATCTTATTAATTCATGTTTTAAATTTAGATACATATAAGATGGTACAGTTTCTTTGTTTTAATTTTTTTGAGACCTTTCCTATGCCAATGAATAAGTCTGTTGTTGTTTCTTACCTCACTTGGTCGACAACAACATCTAGACGAAGTCCATGAATCCGTGTGTTTCTTAAACAATGAAAAACAGCTCCAGGATTATGATAAAGGGTGAAAATGCAACTTCTTTTTGTCCTGGACCTTGCGGCACAAAGACACGGAGCGCCCAAAGGGAGAAGTCTTACTTTACCCCAACCGGTTATACTCCTGGGCACTGAGCCCCCATTTTAGCCGCCTTTTACGACATGCGCGGAATACAGTGGGGCTGTTTTTAACCAGCACCCACACGGAAAAATCTGGTTTGGTTTGCCGCTCTACGGTCATTTTGTGCACACTTTAGACTAATTAAACCGGGGCCTACTGTTTAACATGGATTCCGAATATCTCACAAACATCCATGCCCTCGCTAGGATTCGAACCAGAAAAATCTGTGGTACTAAAGGCTAGAGTACTAGCCAATTGGCCATCAGGCCGGCGGAAAAGTCTGATGTACTTGAAGATTTTTTTTTTTTTTTTAAAAGAGGACGTTGAATGGAAAATATTTAAAGATTACAAGGATCAAACTGTTTTGCTTATTTGTCATAGTAGCTATTTTAGATTATATTTCCTTTATTAATTTTCTTATTTAAATATTATATTACCATTTAATTAGTATATTTTATACAGTTACAGTAACCTCGCTTCAAATGCCATACTAGGAGTTAAAAAGGTTAACTTGTTCTACGTTATTTAATCAATAATACCAATTATTCAGCTAAATCTGCCATGTAGAGATTAGTAGTACTAGTGTAGCATTGTAGCACTACTACTACTACTACTTCTACTACACCACACCTGTACCTAGAGCTGAGTTGCCCCTTTACAGTTTGGAACCATGTGGATGAGAAGTCTGATTAAGATTCGTGACGCTCTACGGTCATATGAGACCGGGGCCTACAGTTTAAGTGGATTCCAAACCACTAGAAACATCCAAGTCCTCATCATCTCAGTCCACCGGGATTCGAACCCGAAACCTGTAATACCGAGCACCAGAGCGCTATTGGCCATCAAGCCACAGAGTAGCAATACAACTTACCTTGGCTGTCCTGTCGTAAATCTCCATAGCTAAAAACCCACCGACAGAGACCTTCAGCGGCAGAGGAAGCTTTGGCCACATTGGCGGGATTAAATTCAGGCAAAGGGACGTACTCGAGCGAATCTTCTCCATTATTGTTGGCTGCCAACAAAAAACATGCATATATTTGGAAGTTATTTTCTATAATTTCTACTAATTCTGATTCTTAATTCAAAAATGAATAGTAGTTTTCTTTTAAGGTTGTTTATTATTCATAATAAGCGATGTAGTTTTTATGGATGCAATATTTTAAAGCTTTTGGCCAATAATATTTTTTATTGTCTTCCATTTTTTAAAATATATTGTTTTGCATAAACGAAGAATACTCCAACAGTCTATGAATTCGCAAAGGAAAGTTGTACACTGATAAAAATTGACACGAATCCGTAAAAGATGGCAGGCATCATTTTTATAGTGCAGTTGATCTTCGTAAAACTACTTCTTAATGCTGCATCATAAAAAGTTTCAGTGTGCCTCTTTTTTTTAAATATAGAAAAATAAAAAGTGTTAAGCCTTTCCATTTATATATTAAGCCGTTTTAGTTTTCCAGCTTAGTTGCTTTGGACATTTCTTTTACAAAGACATTCCATCCCTTTGCAAAAAATACGCAGATTATTTGAGTAATTAGTGGATTAATTTAGAATTTTCTACAAAGATTCAAATTAAATAATTAACAAGCAAATTAGGAGTAAACTAAAATATTTATGCATTATATACTATTCATATACTACCATAAATCTATTACATTAATTTATCATCGTTCATTCATGTATCCTTCAAGTATCATCATGATAACTCATTGTTCATTCATGCATCTTTCAAATATCATCGTCATAATTCGTCATTCCATGCATCCTTCAAGTATCATCGTCATAACTCATCCTTCATTCACTCATGTATCCAAGTATTATCAACATAACTCATCATTCATTAATGTATCTTTCAAGTATCATCATTCATTAATATATCCTTCAAGTATCATCATCATAACTCATCATTCATTAATGTATCTTTCAAGTATCATCATTCATTAATATATCCTTCAAGTATCATCATTCATTAATATATCCTTCAAGTATCATCATCATAAACTACATTTCACTCATTCATGTATCCAAGTATCATCAACATAACTCATCATTCATTCGTGTATCCTTCAAGTATCATCGTCATAAGTTATCATTTATTCAAGTATCCTTCAAGTATCTTCGTTATAACTCATCATTCACTCATGTATCCTTCAAGTAACATCGTCATAAGTTATCATTTATTCAAGTATCATCGTTATAACTCATCATTCACTCATGTATCCTTCAAAGTATCATCATCATAACTTATCATTTATTCAAGTATCCTTCAAGTATCTTCGTTATAACTCATCATTCACTCATGTATCCTTCAAGTAACATCGTCATAAGTCATCATTTATTCAAGTATCATCGTTATAACTCATCATTCACTCATGTATCCTTCAAGTATCATCATCATAACTTATCATTCATTCATTCATGTATCCTTCAATTAACATCGTCATAAGTTATCATTTATTCAAGTATCTTCGTTATAACTCATCATTCACTCATGTAGCCTTTAAGTATCGCAATCATAGCTCATCATTTGCACTGTTAGTTTTTTTTTTTTAAATATAACTATTTTAAATTGGACGTATTCCAAGAACAGTGAGGAAGAAAGCGGAAAATTTACTTCAAGAGCATAGAGCAAGGGCCAATATTATTTCTGTTAATTATTATATAGAATTTTCCTTAATTAACGTTGTTTTGCGATTTTTTAACATATATTGCAACCATGGGCATGGCGTAATGAACATATTCTATTTTGTTAATATTTGTTTTCAAATAATTCACAATACATTGGTAAACTTTTCAAGAAATTTAGATGTTTTATTGCTCAAAAGTACACGAGATAATCCAAAGAAAATATTAAAAAAAAAAAAATTAAATGTATGTGTGTTATAAAAATTACAAAGTAAATAGTTTAGAAAGTTTTACAATTGAAGAATTGTACACCTTATATTCTGGTCTATTTGTGGTAAATATTTTGTTAAAAATTTAAAATGATTAAATATCCATCTTAACTAAAATATTACTTGTTCAGTATTATTAGATAGACAATTTATGAAAAATATAACATTTGACTTGTCTATTAAAGTCCATTGCCTTAGTGTTGCAGTTAGAAAAATCATAGTCAAATTTACTAACATTTGATTTTATTAATAAAAGAAATCAATGTTAAAAAGCATGGATGTCATAATTCAACGATTAGTTACTGCATACAATACAATAATAC
>BPLR01000734.1:0-48063 GCA_021605095.1 Caerostris extrusa
AGTTACGCATTGCCATTTCTGAATTAGCACAGTTTACTGTGAGGGTGATTCCTCTGTTAAAAGAGTAATTCACTGAAAAAACCAACGAAACAAACAATATTTTCTTCGTCATTTTTCCTTTCATATATTTCTTTAATATTGATTTATTCTGGAATTAAAAATTATTGAAATGATATCATAGTAACGAGCATTTTGAAAGAACAGAAACAGAGTTGACTTTAAAACATGAGAATAACGTTATTTTTAAACAGAAGTAGATTTTCTGTTATATGTGTATGTTTTATGTTTTTAAAATTGAAAATAAGTTTCTATTTGTTGTTTGTGTATGTTTTTATGCTTTTAGAGTCAAGTTGACTTTCTATTTTGTTGTTGTTAAATGTACAGTTTTATGTTTCTCATATCGAGTTGAGTTTCTTGCTGTTATTAAATGCGTATGCATTTATGTTTTTAAAATCGAGTTGGAGTTTCTGTTGTTGTTGTTAAATGTGCATGTTTTTATGCTTTTAAAGTCAAGTTGAGTTTCTATTTATTGTTGTTAAATGTGCATGTTTTGCGCTTTTAAAGTTTAGTTGAGTTTCTATTTGCTGTTGTTAAATGTGCATGTTTACTTTTAAAGCTGTTGAGTATTTCTATTTATTGTTGTTAAATGTGCATGTTTTATGCTTTAAAGTCAAGTTTAACATTATACTTATCAAATATAACTATGTTTTTCTGTTCCTAATAGAACTCACATAAGATGAGTTCAAAGTCAAACCTTTACAAAGTAAAAGATCTTCAACATGTAGTAATTTCTGATACAACAGCAAAATTTAATTATATGAAAATATCTAAATAAAAGAACCAGGAATATTTAACATTGTAACATTGTAACAGTTCCTTGTAGAAAACTTACTTGTTCAAATTAAAATTAATTTATAACTAGCTGTTTTATTTAATAATGCACTGTTTGATATTAAAAGGTGGATAAAAAAATTTTTTTAAGTAAATGCAATCACGTATCAATATTTTATTACATTACTTTTTGAAAAGCTTAACTATTTGAAAATGGTATGTTAATTTGCATGCTTAAAACCTTGAATTAAAAAAAATTAAGAAATTTCTTTTCTAATTAGTCTTCTTCATTAAGTAGGGTTTTCTCCTGCTGCCCCTATGCAGTCTGCTTTCTTTTTTCTTGTAAAGCAAGCAACCAAATCGTCTGAATCAAACCCCTTTTTTCTTATTTCTAAACACGGAATGAAAGAGCGAAAAATACTGATTGCTCATTGAAGACTACTTCCTTTTGTTTATATAAAAGCAGTTTTTTTAAAAGATCCACTATTTGTTTTGCTTCTACAAAAAGTTTTTTTTTTAAATTGTAAATAACATGTTAATCACAAGAGCTTTCCATGAATTCATATGTTTTAAATTGTAAGGAACAATTCAGCAATGCTGATGACATTAGAAGTGCACAGTTTAATATTTTTTTAAACTAATACAACAGTAACTATGTAGCTGACACAACAGTAACTATGTAACTAAATACACTCATGTCCATAAATTAAGGATAATTCAGAATCACACAGAAATTGAACTCTAAAATAAAAATTTCACCTCTAGAATTATCACACACATCTTAAAGAAGAATATGCAAATTACAGGAAACCACCAGATGGTGCGAGATAGTACGTCACAATGACGAGAGTGTAAGAGAGGGGTATATAAGGAATGGTGGCAAAGAAGTAAAATTGTTCACAAGCGCTTTGAAAGCCTTTCAGTGCAATAACCGCATAGTTATGGCACAAAGGAAGGACTTGGATGATTTTTACGTGGTAGAATTATCGGACGACTGGAATGGGGACGTACCCAGCTGGAAGTATCCGAGGAACTTGGAACGCCCAGAGTGTCATCTCCAGGCTTTGGCAACGGTTCCAAGATGATGGTAATGTGAGTAGATGTTACAGCACAGGTCGCCCCCGAGTTACAACGCCGAATGAGGACCGGTATTTATCAGTTACTGCCAAAAGAAACAGACGGAGCACAGCATCAGACCTGTCTCGTCAGCTCTCTTCAGCTACCGGTACGACAGTTTCAAGGCAGACCGTGTACAGACGCTTAGGGCACATTGGTCTATATGCTCGTAGGCCTGTCAGATGTCCACTTACCGCAACTCACTGTCGCCTGGATTAACCAGAAGTAGAGAGCATGCATTGTGGACACCGCAACAGGGGTCTGGTGTGATGTTTTCCGACGAGTCCAGGTTTAGTTTGCAGTCTGATTCTCTCCGGAATTTCATATGGAGAGCGCCAGGTACCCGTTACCACCAAGAGAACACCATTGAACGACACCGTTACGGTGGTGCAGGATGGCTCGTTTGGGGAGGAATTATTCTTGGTTCCAGAACTGACCTGCATGTTCAGAGTTTAACGATGGCAGGCCACATCTATAGGGATGTCATTCTGGAACAACATGTACGTTTGTTTCGGGGCGCCATGGGTGCTGAATTTCTGTTTATGGATGACAACGCCCGTCCTCACCGTGCAAACATTGTAGACGAATGCCTTTAATTGAGGAAATCACCCGTAGGGATTGGCCAGCATACTCACCGGACTTGAATCCATTAGAGCATGTGTGGGATAGGCCTGGCCGACGAATTGCAGCCCGTCATCCCCCTCCCACCTTTCAACCGGAACTTCGGAGGGCATTGCTTGATGAGTGGTGTAATATTCCCAAGATCAGATTGATAATTTGATACTCAGCATGCCTAGGCGTTGTAAGGCCTGTATTGCATCGTCCGGAGACATACTCCATATTAACCATCATACTAACCCATTTTATACCGTTTTTTTTGTAAATAGGTTCTTGAAATTTGCTAAAATCGCAATTTTTATTAATTATGTCAAACATATAGCATCTTTTTGCTTTTTTACCGTTTGTTTAATAAATAGACTTTTACAAAATAAGTTAAATTTGTTTTGCTTCTGTCTCTTTCTTTGCCTGAACTTCATTATCCTTAATTTATGGCATGAGTATAGTATTTAACTGACACAACAGTAACTATGTAACTAACATGAGCATTGAAACAAGAAGTACAGAATGTATAGGGAATAAGCAATGGTGATAAAACTATGAAAAAAATGTATGGTAACTATACGATATAAAATCATTTTATGATCTTCATTTTAAGAAGACTGTGAGAGGGATAGAATGGGCACAGGTTCAATTTGTATTTTAGGGTTAATGGTTTTTTGGGATGATAAATAGCTCATTTTCTACTATAAAATTCATCAATTTGATGATTTTCCATGAGGTCCATGGGCTGTAAAGTATATTTCTGTTCCACTGACAGTAAAAAAGTTTAGAGAGATTTTGATTCTGTAAGAGGACAAGTAGTTGATAATGGGATGGTTCTCCAGTTTCTGTACATGACCAAGTATCATCTTCTGAGAAGTTGAATCTTTTGAGGTATGTTGAGAATTGACCATGAACACTTCTTATGAATGGTTCTCCAGTTTCTCTACATGAGCAGACATCACCTTCTGAGAAATTTAAAATTTTGATATACGTTGGGAATTGCCCATGAGCACTTCTTCTGAATGGTTCTCCAGCAGAAATCATCTTCTGAAATGTTGAATCTTTTGAGGCATGTTGGAGTATAAGTGTCTGTATGTTGGAAATTGACCAGGAACACTTTTCTTCAGATAGAATTTTGTGGCCTTTTGATATTTTAGATATAATATTCGTATGGTTCGACAGGGAGACACTCTGCCTATTCACACGTAAGATGAAACTAGAACAGAAAATACTTACGTCTATATCGATTCCAGGTTGGGGAAAGTACACCGATTGGTTGTGATCTTTAGGCTCGTATCTGTAGAATTCCCTAACTCATCCTTGTACCACTTGACAACGTAAAGCTCTTCATTGCCCAGGTCGTAACTGCACACCAGAGACACGGACTCGCCGAGGACCGCAGTGGCCGGGACTTTCAGTTCCGTCACTTTGACGCTTTTGCTCCAAGACGCACCTGCAGAAAAACATATATGCGTTATTTATGAAGATGAAAAACCACTGTGCATCATTACTTCGCAGATAGGAATGATCAAATGTTTTTTAATGCACCTGGCAAACACTTAGACAGTTGTCTTGGATGTCTTAAAAGGGGCCTGATGGACAAGTGGCTAGCGCTCTGGTACTGGAGCCACAGGTTTTGGGTTTGAGTCCCGGTTGTGCCATGGATGTTTGTAGTGGTTCGGAGTCCACTTTAAACTGTTAGTCCCGGTCTGTTTAGCCCTCGTGTGCACAAGATGTCCGTAGAGCGACAAACCAACCTTTATGCCTTAAGGCAAGAGCTGCACCGACGTTACTCACTTAGCACTACCCAGGAGGTGCGTGTAGCTTAAAGATGTAGCTACCGATGTGGTGAAACACTACCTCCGCTATGCTCTACGGTCCAATTAGGACGGCTTATGCTTACGATCATATTAGACTAGCTTTGTGGCGCTCGTTGCCACTGGTTTCAAGGTTCATGTCCCGGTGGTGCCATGGATGTTCATAGTGGCTCTAAATCCACTTTAAACCATAGGTCCTGGTCCAATATAACTTTTGTTCATAGGGATAACACCCCTAGCCCGCAAAAAGAAAAACATCTCTTGTCTTGAAATCTGCCATTAGCCAGACGGCCTTGCCCGCGATGGAGCTGTTATGCTGCTGCTGATGATGATGTACATTTAAAGTACTAACTTTTCAAGAAGGACTCATAAATCTTTCATAACTGAAAATTAACTAACGCAGGAAAGTATTTTATTCATCTATAAAGTTTATGCAATTCTTTGAATTTTTAAATGAAGGAAATAAAAGAAATGAATGAATTTTTTTGTCGTAACTATAAAAAGCAGGGATTTTTGTAAAACGCATTGCTTTCTTTGTTATCATAAATTCATTTAATTCAAAAAAAAATAATCTTTTATAACTAATTTTAGTTCTCTTTGTTAATACTCATATAAAAACCTACCCCCTTAAAAAGTGAACATCTGTCTCGAAATCTGTCAGTAGACAGAGGGCCTTGGCCCACCATGGGGCTGTTGCGCCAGTGATGATGATGAAGGTATTTTTAGATACTACTAAAGTTCAATTTTTAATTATTTATTTCATGCAATAGTTATATACAGTTATTTATAACTTTACACAACATTTTTTATATGTTTTAACTTATATTACTTAATTCTAAAATGAAATAAAAATATCATATAAATAAAACAAGAACATTAATCATCAAAGAGCAAACATACTAAATGGAAAGAAAATGAAATTTAGAAAGATTTTATAAAACAATTTGGCACATTTAATTAAAAGAATAAGTTGGAATAAAAGTTTATTTGACACAATGATGTGATATATGTGAACAATACATTTATCACACCAGTTTTTAAATAATAATACTATACCATGAAATTGCTTGTCATATTGATGCAATATGTCTTACAATGTCGTAATATCATTTATAAAGACAGATGGAATATTATATAACTTTTTGAATTTCTTATAAAGTCATTCTACAAATAAATATCTTTCTATGTTCTAGTAAAAAGTTTCGCCATATGGCAGTTTCAATTTTCTAGCGAATAGAATTGTCAAAATTCTAATCTTATGATTGGTATGTATTTCTGGAAAAATTGAACCTCACAACAGCCAATTTTTGTTACTCTATTTATTCGGTTTTCCGACGATATTAAATAATTAAATTAAGGTTTTAATTCATAATTTTTTTTTTACCATGGATATTTTTGTTTATGTATTTTGATGTCTTTCTTTAAGCTTTATAATAATATTTCTTTCCTTCTCACGACACATACTACTACTACTACACCACATCACTGTGCCTAGAGCTGAGTTGCTCCTTTACAGTTTGGAAGTGATGTAGGTGAGACGATGTCTGACTGGCCCATTGACGCTCTACGGTCGTATGAGACCGGGACCTACGGCTTAAAGTGGATTCCGAACCACTACAAACATTCAAGGCACCGCCGGGATTCGAACCCGATACCTGTGGTAAAGAGAGCCAGTACTACTACTTAGTTCTGTTGTTGTTGCTTGTGAATATCAATAATTTTGACCTAAGGGATTCGCTACCAGAATGAAGATACATAGCAGATTTAGTGTTGACCAAGAAGTGGAATTTGTGGTTTGGTTCGGTTTGTCACTCTACGGTCATTTTGTGCACACGAGGGCTAACCGGGATCTACAGTTTAAAGTGGATTCTGAACCATTAACAGACAATATGCTTACCATTAATGCTTATTCCCGGCATATTCGATTTATTTGGCATTTCACATTATTGATTATTAGCATTTAGATTTGTATTGTTCGGTTTCGTGTCTTGATTTTGAACTAGATTCCTTTAGTTTGGTAATCCAAATCCGATTCGTGGTGCAGTGGCAGCTTGCTCAGATAGCGTGAAGAAGGCTGAAGTTTGATTCAGCTATAGGCGTTGTTGTAATCATTGCTTTCGGAAATAAGGAGACAGGGAGGCAATTGTAGAATACATATAAATCATTTAATCAGACAGCCTGGTAGGAGTTTTCCGGTTTTCTCACATACGATATGCAGATACAGAGAACTTACAACTAAAAGTTATCTGGAAGGTACTGACTTCCTCTTATTGCCCTTGCGGGGCTGTTCGGGGCATTCATAATTGGTACAGGAGGCCCACCGATTCGCGTGCGACTGTGACAATGAGCGTAAAACATCTCGCACCGAGAGTCAGACTGACTTTTGGGAGTGTTCTGGGTTTTTCTCCCATACGAAACGGAAATTGGTTGCAGTTACAGAATAGTTACAGTTACACATAATAGTTGGTGGAAGGCATGAAACCTCGGATGTGCCACCTTCACTTTTCTAATTAGAAAGGGATGTAGCTCTACGTAAAGAGATGAAGAGATTAAAAATGAAAAAAAAAAAGTTTAGAAATCCAATTCATGTTCAATCAGGCCACTGCAATCTCTTTTTCTTTTTATGTAAATAATCGCAATACAATATTACAAAACATGTCTACATGACAGTAATTAGCAATTTACATAAAACCGTCTAATTAATACTTTTCTTCTTGTTTAAAAAAATGAGCTAAATGACAATTGACATTAATATAATTTTCAAGATAATACATGAATCTTGCTATTGCTGATTTTTGAATAAGATAAACGAAAAATATCGGTCAATTAATTTCTAAACTTTGAATAAAATAAATAGATTTTTAAACATTGAAAATTATTTGATATTGCATTATTAAAAATAGATCATTAATTGATGATGTGTTTTTTAAAAATCATCATCATCATCATCATCATCATCAGTGACACGACAGCCCCATGATGGGCCAGGCCGTCGGCCTGTTGGTAGATTTCTAGACAGGAGATACTTTCTTTTTACAGGGTAGGGTTGTCAGCACTACGTCCAACTATCTGGAACCCTATTAGACTGGGATTTTTTAGTTTAAAGTGGATTCCGAACCACTACAAACATCCATGGCGCCGAGCGTCAGAGCGCTAATCACTTGGCCATCAGGCTCCCTTTAGAATAATAATGATGATAATAAATCTAAATGTAATTTTCAAAAATGTTTTTACTAGTCCATATAGATATAACATGGGGAATTCCTCCTTCCAAATTTTATATTTCTACTATGTTAAATGTATACAAATTTATTGTATGTAGTTAACATAGCACAAATATAAAACTATGTAAACCAATGTTAAATATACACAAATTTATTTTATATATTTAATATAGTATAAACATAAAATTTGGGAGGAGGAATTTCTCAAATTAGATCTATTGAAAAACATTTTTAAAAATTGCAAAAAATACAATTCTTTTATTTTGATAATTTGTTCATTGAATTGAAAGCGAATATTTTTAATTCTTCTTATATTTTCCACTTATCGCAAACCATTACAAGAAATTCCAAAGCGTCAGATTGAAATAAAAATCTAAACTAGTTATTGGAAACCAATACTTTAAAACTATTTCAGGAATTAAATGGCTGCCAAAGAAATATTAAGAAAAAGTCTAAATGATCAGAAAAAAATTTCTTAACTATTTTATAAATCCTTTGAAGTTCTATAAAAGCAGCAGCCGTTATTTTTCTGTTTGACAAATTTAAAATATGCAAAATGATACAAAGAAAACACAAAAATATAATTTAATATTTAGTTTTTCTTTTGAATTTGATAGTTTCATACGTATTCTGTATTACTATGCATTAAAGGAAACAACTGTCTATGTTTAATACATGTTAATAAAAATATCTTAGGTAAATAAAAAATAGTTGATTTGATAAAATGATAATTTTGTAAATGATAATGTTTAAACTTATATACATAGAATGTACAGATCTTGATACGAATTTTTTTTAATTTATAATTTTAGTGATATCCTGCTGGTACCTTGCAAATTTACAAATTTTACATTTTTATTAAAAAATTAAACTGAATGTTCTATTACTATTAGTGGAACTTTATAGTGGAATTTTAGTGGAATTTTTGGGGAATTTTATAATTCCAGGATAAATTTAAACATAAGAAAAATGTTTATGAAACTGCATTATAATATGGAGTTTTGTGAATTCTCACAAAGGTTTACTTTAAGCTGGTTACATAATATGATCAATGTGGGTCAAATATTTGAAAAATGACATGAATCAGCGTATATTTTTAAAATAATTTAAATTAATTTTGATTACGCGGGTAGTTTTTCCTGTTTTTTAAATATGTACATTTTTTAATATATAAAAGTAAACAAAAATTGTGTATGTTTGTTCTGTCAAATCCTGTGTCCTGCAGTGCGGACGGACATTCTATGAGTATCTACTCATGGATGGAGGTGAAAGGGCCTCAGAACAAATCAGTTTTCTACAATTTGGATGGAAACCAAAACGTGTAGCTTCGTTTTCCAGCATTCGGAGAAAGAGAATTACCGCTCTACTTGATGTCTCTTTTTGTTGTTGTTGTCATTTCCCTCATGGAAGGATGGAAGAGAGGACAGCTTATGTTGTGATGGAGCACTCGTACTGATTTGCCTCCGTGTTGGTCATGAATTTTGGGCGAACTACCCGACATTTGCGTGTCGTATGGGTGAAAACAAAAAACTCTCGCAGGTAGGGCGATTAATGATGGAAGTTGCTCAATATCACAAACGCCATCGAGGTTCTTCGTTTTCGAAACAGTGTCTACAACGGATTGAATCTCAGCCCTAATGCTCATCAACGGCGAATGTTACTGCTGAGCCACGAGTCAGAATACAAAAATTGTAGTGGTAGTGTAGTCCCTTAAACGTTGATAGTTAGAAAAAAATACAATGAAAAATATCAACACATATACTTTGAAAATCTGGTTTGGTTTGTCGCTCTACGGTCATCTTGTGCACACTTTGGGCTAATTAGACCGGGACTTACAGCTTAAAGTGGATTCCGAATACCTCACAAGCATCCATGCCACCGCCGGGATTCGAACCGTAAGCCTGTGGTATCAAAGATCAGTTGAAAATATGGAGAATCTTACGAATTAATAGTAATGAGTTAATTGTATATCTTTACTTTAACAAAAATTTAGTCTCTTTAAACATTTATTGAATGAGCTTAAAGCAGTAACAGAAATAGAAACAAATACCTAAAGTTAGTTATAAAAGTGCCTTTTTTATAATAATGCTTTTTTTTTTGATGACTTCTAAAAACAAGGAGAACAAATATTTCACTTGAAGAACACTTTTATCTCAAATTTAGGGTCTTTGTTTGTTCAACGACAACAGATTTCTTCTGAATTTTTACTTCTATGTATTTGTTCCTTTGATAAGACATCGATTCAAGAGAGTATTTGGAATTAGAGAGAAAAAGACCCTTTCGTTGCTTGCTGTGTTTTCATTTAATTTAAACATTTTTGTTCTATACGGGTTTATGGAATTTTTTGAAAGGTACTTTTTGTTGGACAAACTAAAACATTGATTGATTACAGGTGTGACGATTCCAGAGTGAAGCATGATGATTTTTTGAATTAGTTCCTAGAGCAAACATTTGGAGAAAATTTATTTGATTCCAAACTGTTAGTATTAGAAAAATCAGAGTGTGGAATTTTTTTTGTGAAATAACTTAGTTTATTTTAGTATCTTTATTATTTTATCTAGTACTTAGTATCACTTTATTTTTAGAAATTAAATAAATGCTTTTTTTTGCGTAACATAAACGGGGTGATTATAATTAAAGTCCCACTTTTCAAAATGCTGTAAAAAAAAAAAAAAAAAGAAACACTCGTCACAATGTGTTCAAATTTGAACTGAGGGTACTTGAAAAAAGGGGAAATTGGTACGGCATCTAAAAAAAGTTCCAAAGTGTATGAATATCTGGCACCATAAGCGACATAACGAAAGTGAATTCGGCTGCCAGTGATAGTTTGAATCGGAAGGACAACATATTTGGCACGAGTTGCGCATGAATCCAACCGTAGCGTTAAATGGGCTGGATTGTTTCGGTTTTTTGACAGAAAAAATGACGTCCAAATCATTCAACAGTTGTGACACTGTGAGTGGAAAGCCCATCCACACGGCAAGGTCATAGCAAATTGGATGGGAAAAATCGGTGAAACTTTTTTACTCATTGTGACGAGTAGTTCTTTTTTTTTTATAGCATTTTGAAAGTGGGACTCATTATAATCCCTTTGTATTTATGATTGTCTATGATTTATTTTAGATTTTATAAAATCATTCGTTATTAAATATTTAGAAAATCTTTCGTTATTTTTTACTTGTGTTGGTACTTCTTCTTGACTTCAAATAATTATTAACTATACAAATAACTATTACAATTACTTTTACATGACTATTGCAACTATTATACTAAACAAAAATAACTATTACAGCATGAACTAGAGTTTAATTTTTTTTGATTATTAAATCTACTCTAAAATAACGGAATAATTTTTGCTAAGAGTATTTTATATTCATAAAGAAATGTTCATTTTCAGAAAATAATGTTTACACTTTCTATTAGAAATTATTTCTTAAAGTTTCAAGTGTTTGAAACTTGAAACCCACATGTCATATAAAATTATATTGACTGAAATTTTTTTGCAGTCAATATTATTATATGACATTTGGGATTGACTAATAATAATTTTTTTTTTCTATAAATAATTTTTATTTTATTTTGAAAATATTACTACCATGATATAAGAAAATTTTATGCTTAATATTTTAATTAATTGCTCTTAATTTAATTTGCAAGTGACTTTTTTAAACTTTTGAAATTACTAATCATAATACATGCTCAACAAATATTCTTTCTTAAAAAATATTAGAAGCAATACTGCTGTTTTAAATAATTCATATTTTAATTTATCCCGCTTTTATTATTAATTCCGTTTAAGTTATTCTATTTTTTTTAACATTTCATATTTTAATTTCAGAATTTAAAATTCTTTCTCATTCACATAATTAAAAACTTTGACATCAAAGAAACCGATTACTTTTAATATTTTAATATCCAGAGCACTTAAAAAATGAACTCGAATAAAATAGAAAAGTTAGCGTTCATAGTAATTTTAACTATCTCATAAAATTTTTTATTATATATTAATTACAAAAATCTTGAACTTCATGTCGGCAAAAAAGGAATCCATGATTTATTAATGCATTGGCATCATGAATAGAAAACAGTTTTTGTGAAAGTTATTGGAATTTTGTTTTTTGTTTGTGATGAAAGTAATATCACGTATTCGGGATTTACTAGAAATATTCGAAAACATTTTCTCTCTCATGCAAAATTATCATTCGATTCTGCCATGTATAGAAATAAATAATGGCCTCTTTTTTTTTTTTTCTTTTGAAAAAGGAATTTCATACCAATTTCTTTGTAGAGAAAGGAGCGCGGTGGATATTTATGATTGATGAATAAATTAAAAATGTAATAGAGAAAAGGTTCAGTTTTTCCGAACAATTTACAACAAAGAGGTGGCATGTTCGCAATCAATCAAAAATAAAATATTTCCCCCAAAGGAAATTTTGCATAAAAGTTTCGGTAATACTCTAAAGAAATTTTGGAAAGATTAATTTGCTGTTTAAGATTGCAAAATATTATAAATAATAAATGAAATATGAGACGATATTGATTTAAAATAATTCGAAGATTTTATTTGTAAACACAATATTTTGTATTCTTACATTTTTCTTTATTTTTTTATATAATTTGTTTCAAAAATACTTCTTTAGAGAATGCTATTATTATTTTTATTGGTGTTATTTTTATCTTTTTATAATTTATCAGACAGAAGGCAATATTATTTGTTTGTTCATAGAAAATCGATTTAAGATAAATTTTTAAATCAGATAATTATATTCCTCTCATTAATAAAAATCAAGTGGCCTGATGGCCGATTGTCTAGTGCTCTGGCCTTTAGTTCTTCAGGTTCGAATCCTGACGGCGGCATGGATATTTGTTAGTTGTTCGGAATCCGCGTTAAACTGTAGATCCCTGTCTATTTAGATTAAAGTAAGCAGAAAAAATGACCGTAGAGCGACAAACTAAACTAAACTAATAAAAACTATTTTATTTTTTTATAAGCTAAAATAAATTTCATTAATAAGATGAGTGTAACGCTACCCCCGGTCTACTTGTAAAGTGCACTGTTAAAATGTAAGAAATGTCATGTTCGAATTCATTTGGTATTTACAGCTTTCAGGCCACGTGTCTCAGTGGCAGCGTGCACCGCTGGTGAGCTTAAGGGCCAATCCGCAGGCGACTTTGTTGTAGACACTGTTTCAAAAACCAGGAGACTCGAAGGCGTTTGGGATGTTCAGTCTCTTGCCTCATTAGTCGGACTATCTAGCAAGAGTTTTTAAGAATTTCTTCCATACAATATGCAAATTCGAGGTTCACTCCTTTTAGTTCACCCTAAAAGTCCTCTAAAATAGACATTCCTTATTAATTAAATAAACTTACTAAATAAAAATATGTGTATATGAAGCTTAATAATTTTGATTATAGCATTAAACTAAATTTGCATTTAATGTTTTATGGAAAATAGAAATATTCTAATGCTCTAAAGGGGTGTTTTTCATTATACGGCGACAGCGATTCCTTTACTGTCTGTTGAAAAGTAAGAACTTGTAATATAAAGAAATGTAAAAACGAATTCTAAGATTACAAATCCATTAACTTACCACACAAGTACAAAACCATCAGGCACCCTCCTACTATGAACATGATCTTTGATTTAAAAGCACCCTACAATCATCTTCGTACCATTAACCACTTTGAAATCATTCCTTCAATTCAGACTCTGCAAGAAAAGAAATTGGAATTCTGTATTATTTTGAGTCCTAACAAACAATAATTGTTATAAATAAGCTGTCTAGACGCCCGACAGACATGAATTAGAGGGGACTTTACGATTTTCACACTTATTATCGTGATTAATGGTGATACATTTTTGCTATTTGAAATCCATTCAATAAGCGCGTGCCACGATTTTCACTGTCCCATTAAATTGTCCCATTATAATTCGTCCCATTATAATTTTTCGACTGAATTATTGTAATTAATAATAATTGTAATTATTAACGAGAAATTCATTCGATATAATAATATATAGTCATTCGTTATAATAAGCAAAAATATTTCTAACAAACAATAAAACTAAATCTGCCACTTAATTAAAACATGCAAATAAATAAATATTCGACAAAATACAAAATAAATCGATAATTTTTTCTGTTTAAATATGTTGATTGAAGAGGCGTTCTAATAATTTCTTTACAGTTAAAAAACAACCACAATAGAACTTTCGAGCATATTCTAACAGAACTTTAGTTACCTCTACAAAGTTAATTTTTTCAGGTGAAGGATTCTTTTTAGATAATAATATATTTATACAAATAAATGATTCCATCAATAAATTTGAATTCACTAATTTTAGTAGATAATATTCATTAGTACACTATAAATCCTCCATGGCATGGACATATTAAACTATTGATGGATTTTTGGTTCCAGTAGTTCAGAATATATTATATTTGTTAATTAAAAGAAGGAGTAACAATAGGTAGAGACAGATACTGCAAAACTATGAACAATGGAAATACAATAGACAGGGGAGGTATTTTATCTGAGAAGATATAACTAAAGAGGAAAAGTATCAGCTAAAAATTACTATTCACATAAAAGCATTATGAAAAGGCTAAATTAAAAAATGACGCACGTACTGTATAAAGTAAACTGTTTCAAAATTAGTTTACCCAAAATATACACACACGTAAATTATTTTAAAAAGTAAAGTTACTTAAAATATACAAACATTCCCATAAAGAGTAAATATATAAAATGTTAAAAATATGGAGAAAAAACCTGTCACAACGAGAGCAAGGGACAACACTTTTTTTTACATTTCACCCTCAAATGAGACTACTACAAAACATGAAATAAACTATTTCTTTATATCATAATTTGCTGAAGTACTATGCTGCATTTTTTATAGGATGCATGCACTTACCTAAAGGGTAATTTAAGATGACAAAATTTCCCTGCAGGTACACTTTATCATACATATATATATAATATTTTTTTCTATACAGTCTAGTCAACATTCTCCAAAAATAGTTTCTAAAATTTATGACGGAGCAGAAGATCAATTTAGAATCAGAAGTAGGCGAAGAAACAGTGAAGATAAAACACTTGTTCCATTTTCCAAAGAACTCTTCGGACGATTGTTCTGTTGCGATGCTCATTAGGAAGACTGCTTCCAAAAGGAATACAGGAATCGAGGAACAACAGCGAATTCTGGATGCTTATTTTGTATCGCTCCTCGAAATTCGGATATGATAGGCGGAAACAAGAAGCACTTTGGAACGGAAACCTTTTATTTAGTGGAACCTTTTTATTTTAAGGAAAGGAGTGTTTTGGATTGTAAAAAAAGGAACAAATCATTTTCTTTCACTGAGGGATTCTAATAATGTGTTTCTATACCAAGTGGCTTTGTGATTTTGTTTCTTTTTCTTAACGTTTTTTGCCTTGGCAAATGTAATAAAAAAAATGAAGTATATATTATTATACTTCATTATTGGATGAGTGAAACATCAGACAAGAAGTATAAAATTAATGTATTAATTTTGCAGTCAATTGCAGTTTTGTTGAATTACTTTTATTAAATTTAAGGATCTATAGTAATCGTAAATTTTTCAAAAATAGTTCTTTTATAAAAAAATTGTTCCCTTTACATCAGGGTTGGCCAACGCAAATGATCTTGCGGGCCACTTTTTGAAATGCATCTTAACTTCGCGAGCCGCATATAAAAATCATATATCCTCATATTATATTTAGACCTATTATATTACAGACATTTTTTGTAGGGAAAATTGAAACCATAATGAGTTATTATTTTTGTATTTACTATTATTCTTAAATGTAAACATAGATAATATAATAAGGACGATATTAAACGCACATTGTAAATAAATATATAACGTTAAAATGAAATATAAAAAATAATTGAAACGTAAAACAAACTGAAACGTAACGTAAATAAGTGAAAACTTAAAAAACTTAAAGTGAAACATAAAACCTGTTATATTAGAAGTTGCAAAGTGCGCGCGTATTATGTGTTCGCAGAATATAGTTTTTAATTATTCTGTAAACACTATGCTAACTATTCTGTGAACACATAACTGTAAACTCGTAAATAAAACAGGCAATATCTGTCCTGTATTCGCAAGAATATTATTTTAAAATCAAAGTTCATTTATTCTCATAATTTCGTCAGTTAATTGTTGAATATAGGGATGCACACATAATGTGTTTTTTAATGCATTGGTTTTTCCTACTTTGGCCATTCCAAAATAAATTTAGTTTGTAAAAGTGTGATACATCTCACGGTCCGGAAAATGTTCAAGGTGGGTCGTGGATTGGCCACACCGAATTAACACATCAGTTTTATTGAAATCAATTTATTAAAACTCATAAGTTTCTTTTACCTTTAAAATTTAAATTTTCCATAATCCAAAGAAATACTTGATTTGTAGTTTTTTTTCTTGTTGACAGAAAATGAAAATCTTTTAATAATTTAATTTTTATTCTTATAATTTTTTAAGATTATTTTTATACCAATATGATTGAATAATTTGCAAGCTGCCATTTTACTCTTTTCTTTAACTTAAAAAAAAAAAATGTTGTATTATTATAACCTGATTAATCGCCCTTTTATGATTTGGAAAGTTTAATTTATGTGAAAATATTTTAGAAACTATTTACAATAAATTCTTCTGATTCAATTTATTAAATATTTATTGGTGTGCGTCACCGTAAGTTCCGTATATTTCAAAACATTCATTTTCTAATATTCATATTTCATATCCCCAAAATATATGTACCCTTAAATGAAAATATTCGTCAATCCATCATCCATCACAGGATGTCTTTGAACTATTAATCAAGTCCTACGAAATGGGAAAGTGATTTATTTGCTGTTCTTTTATGTCAAACAGAATAGTTCCGTCCAAATAATTTTCTTTTCATTGAAAACAATTATTTTCTTTTTTTTAAAGACGGTTCTTTCATTTATCACTTAATTGATTTTATTCAAAATTGTTGTTGTTGATATTGTTGCAAAGTATATGTATTGGGTGAAGTTTAATAAAAAGAAAAAAGTTATTGTACGATTCTATAGTTGAAGTGGTATTACTCAAATTTCGAGAAAAAAAAAGTTTAGTTAGACATAAATATCTTTTTATTTTCAAGTATAATATATTCAAGGGTATATTATAACCTCAAAAAATATATTGTTTGACCAAACCTTTTTTATTGTATCTGTCAAAATGCTCATAGATTCTGCAATAATACTACTGTGCCCCAAAAAAGAAGACCAATTAATTTTTTTTTTTCCAAAAACTCTTTATTTATTCTTCCAAATTTATTTCATCGCCTTCAAAGTAATCCCCCGGACGCAATGCACTTATGTCAACATTTTTTCCCGTCATCAATGCATGCTTCAAAGCGCGCGGCGATTCGTTGAATCTCTTCAATTTCCAGGAGTGGTCGTTTGAGTTAAGGGAATAGCCAGAAATTGCATTGTGTGAATACGGTTTGTTCTGGAACGATATGGGTTTCAATTTTGGTGAAAAGGCAATGCAGTGTGAGCTGGCGAATTCAGTGTTTTCGGTACCAATCGAGCTTTGACGCTTTTGGAATTGACCGATCCTTTTAGAATTCCAACATCATCAGCAAGGTGTCTAATTGTAAATCGACGGTTTGCAAAGGCCAAATCTTTAATTTTTTCGATGCGAGCTTCGTCGGTTGAGGTGGAGGGTCGACCAGAGGGCTCTTCGTTCTCAACGCGTTCTTGGCTTTCTTTGATCTGTTTATACCCCTTTTAAAGATTCCTTTCCGATATAGGAGTGCTCACCGAATGCCTTCTGCAACATTCTATACGTTTCTGCAAACAAAATTGACTGCAAGTTCTTTGCACAATTAATTTGACATTTCAAAAATCGCCGGAATCAGTTTTAGCGTCTCACAAAGCCAAGCATAACTCAAACACTAATGAATATTTTGACGTCCAATTTCACACAGATGTCAAGGCTAGTGCCAGAAAACTAAAAAAAAAAAAAAAAAAAAAAAAAAAAAATTGAAATTCCATACGCCCGAGAATTTTAAATTGAAAATTGGTCTTACTTTTTGGACACAGTAGCAGCAGAAAAGTAGTTAATAATTGGGTTTTAGTTCAAACGAAAATATTAGAAAACAAATTAATTAAATCACACTAATTTCTCGTGTAAAATTCGCTTTGTGAATAATAAAAATATTTAATGTGCTTAAATTGAAGATTCTTCAAAACAAACAATGCAAGAAAAAAGAAAATTACTTAATTCAATTATATTAATTAAAATTTCAATTTCAGTTAATTACTCTTTTCCAAAACACTTTAATTAATTTTTGATTTATTTTCAAGAGTGTTTGTTTATCATTATTCTGCACATAACAACAAAAGGAAATTATGATTTTTTAACTTTTTCCTTTTTACAAAACAACCTTACGGTTTATGAAAGGTTTTCTAAACGTTTTCCATTGTGTTTTATTTCACACGTACTGAAAAAATCTACAATTATTAAATTAAAACTACCGAGTAATTTACCTTCTATTAGTTAATAATTTGTTTCTTAATTTAGTGGAAGAAAATTTTCATGTTTGTTTTTGCGTCCTTAAAATCTATTGCTTTTATTAAATAATATTAAAAATTAGGTATTACTAAGCAATATTTTGTAATAGCAAAATTATTATTAATATTATTAAGAACAAATATAAAGTTCTTGCAGTTCAACTACTTAAATACCATTATTATGAATACTATCGTTTTACCTTTTTTTATTATGAATACTGTGGTTTTACCTTTTTTATTATGAATCCTGTCATTTTACCTTTTTTTATTACGAATACTGTCGTTTTACATTCTTTTATTATGAATACTGTGGTTATATATTTTTTCATTATGAATACTATCGTTTTATATTTTTTCATTATCAATACTATCGTCTCATCTTTTTTATTATGAATAGTGTCGTTTTTGCCATTTTTCATTATGAATACTGTCGTTTTACTTTTTTTTATTATGAACGTTGTTTTACCTTTTTTATTATGAATTTTGTCGTTTTGCCTTACCTTTATATTGTGCCGACATATTGTTTAAAATTTAAATTTGCTTAAATTTTCTTTTATTTATGTTGTTAAAAATCATTTTTTTTTACCTAAACCTTCTAGAATTGTGTTAATTTGTTTCATTCTTTTTAAAAAATTTCCATAGACATTTAGTCTTGTTTGTATAGACATTATTTATCACTAGGGAAATTAAAATTTTTCGGACAACCCAAACAGTTCAGCTCGAATGTAGCTTTCCCAAGATAAATCGGATAGCTCATAAAAAGACTAAATCGAACGTTCAATCTGGAAAGCAAGAAAAAGAGAAAAAGGCTTAATTCAACTGTTGTACTTGGTATGAGGTCTTCCAGGGCCCAATTATCTTAGAATAAGGATATCTCCCATCAATCCCTTCTTGTGAAGTGTCAGTTTTGTCCAATGGGGAACATGTAGGACATAAGAGAATAGTTCGGGATAGTTCCTTAAATTTATTTATTAAATTTAATAAAAAATAATTTATTTAAATTACAGAATTGATAAAATAATTTTGCCTTTTTTCTGATATTTTATCGAATAATACACATCAAAGTACGTAATCCATTAATTATTTTTATTATATACCATAAGTTTTGCGTATTTTTCTTTCCAATGGCAGGCTACAATAAGTAATAAAATAAAAAGAACACAAGGAATAGGAAAACAACAACGAGAATTGAAGGAAATCACATAGGGACATGCTTAGTCCATAACGGCTCTAGCCTCCTAGTAATGACAATACACAGTGAAGGAAACAAGTGCAGGGCAGACAGGAAGGTGAGATGAATCCATGTCCTCTCCAAGACTACAGAGCATGCATTTTTGCTTGCAAATATTTTGATTCGGAAAAGATGATTGGCCAACCAATCATGGCCCGTCAGGACTCTGAAATGGGCAACTGCTTTAAACCAGGGCTGATCAGGGTAAAGTTAAACCAGGTTTTAGATGAGTTGCCTTCATGTAAATTATCAGGTAGAGTGTTCCGGAAAAAGTCTCAGTTCATCTGTTTCTTCGAGGGAAAAGAGATGTCTTTACAAAAAGTTTGGGTGATGGTTGTTCCTTTTTAGCAAGAGAATCCGCATTCTCTTTACTCAGGATCCCACAATGGCCTGGGATCCACTTCAAAATGATATCCTTGCCCTTTAATTTTGTTTTATATTTGTTTGCAAAAACTGACCTGCTGGTAAAAAAGGGTCATCGATCATTCAAACTTTTGAGGATGAATTCCCTTTCAACAATGTACGATTATTTATTAAATCAACCCTCAAGAACACCCTAGATAAAGAGCTTTTGAACAGAAATTCCCAAAAGACTTGGTGGACCAGTATTTCAAATCTTTCTGGCTGGCCTAGGATGAAGGTAGTTGCAGAGTTTCGTCTCGCAACTGGCCACAATTGCCTTGCTAGGCATTTACACCTCTTAAATGTACTTGAAGATACTTGCTGCAGACTTTGTAGCCTTCTGGAACTTACGGACTGTGCTCACCTTCAACGCTGTCCTGCGCCTCTGCCTCATCTTTGTGGGAGCGTTATTGGGAGGCTGGGAGCAGAATGGGTCCATAGACTTTTCTTCTGTTGACATTTGCTATTTTATATTGTTTTGTTCTATTCTGTTAGATTTGTTTTGTTCTACAGGGCTCCAATTGAGTCTTTTGCATCCTTCATTGTAAATAAAAATATTTGTTGGTAAAAGTTCCAAAGAAAATCACAAAGTCACTTTGGTAATACTAATAAGTATATGACAATATTAGAATCACCACGTAATTAGGGGCCTTTTACATTTGAATTGAAATTGGTCTGTGCATCCTTAAATTAATATTGGGTCAAAATAAATATTTGAATTTTCGAAAGTACTTTTGTTCAAAATAATCTATTACATTCTAGGGAATTTTTAAAAATATATATTTAACTCAAAAAGGAAAACATTGATGACATGATAAAAAATTTTATGTAAGATAAAGATTTATGTTTTTTAAACTTATGGTTACAATATTTCTTAAAATTACTAAAAAGAGTACAAACAAATTTAAAAATCAATAAATTAATAATTATTTACAGGCACAATAGTTTAAGGAAAAATTTAACTTATCTAATAACACATTATCAAAACATATAATTCATTCACTGTGCCCAAAAAGTAAGACCACTTATTTTTTTCAAAAACTCTTTATTTATTCTTCCAAATTTAGTTCATCACCTTTAAAGTAATCCCCTTCGGAAACATTGCAATTATGCCAACTTTTTTTTTCCAATCCTCAATGCATGCTAAAAGTCATCGGCAGGGATGGTCTTCAAAGTGCGCGGCGATCCACGTTGAATCTCTTCAATCGACTCAAAAAGATGTCCTGGAATGGTCTTTGGATTTTAGGGAATAGCCAGAAGTCGCACGGTGTGAATACGGTGGCTGTGAAACGGTATGGGTTTCATTTTTGGCTTGAAAAAGTCACGAAGAATCAATACAGTGTGAGCTGCCGCATTCAATGTTTTCGGTACCAATCGAGATTTGACGCGTCTGAGGCCCAAAATGGAAATGACCAATCCTTTTGAAATTCCAACATCAGCAGCAAGATCACTAATTGTAAATCGACGATTTGAAAGCACCAAATCTTTTAATTTTTGGACGTGAGCTTCGTCGGTTGAGGTTGATGATCGACCAGAGGGGCTCTTCGTCTTTAACACGTTCTCTGCCTTCTTTGAACTGTTTATACCACTCCTGAACATTTCTTTCCGATATAGGAATGCTCACTTCTGCAACATTCTATACGTTTCCGCAAACAAAATTGAATGCAAGTTTTTTGCTCAATTATTTCAGACATTTCAAAAATCGCCGGAATCAGTT
The DNA here is from genome assembly GCA_021605095.1 of Caerostris extrusa. NCBI lineage: Eukaryota > Metazoa > Arthropoda > Arachnida > Araneae > Araneidae > Caerostris > Caerostris extrusa. Next base: position 21,518 of record BPLR01000734.1, read on the forward strand.
TTACCGTCTCACAAAGCCAAGCGTATCTGAAACACTAATGAATATTTTGACGTCAAATTTCCCACAGATGTCAAGGAAAGTGCCAGCAAATTAAAAAAGAAATTGAAATTCCATAAAACCCGGGAATTTTAATTTGAAAGTTGGTCTTATTTTTTGGAAACAGTAGTATAGAGTCGCATTTTGCAAAATATTGTATTTCAAATAAACTGTTCCTGCCTACGGAATTTAAAAACAATATTTTGCTCAATGGGGAACATTTATAATGTAAAGGGAACGATTTCCTTATAAAAGATAATTCTTTAAGAAATTTAAGGTTACTATAGGATATAGGATATCCGGGACGCTTTCCTTAAATTTAATAAAAATTTAACATGATTGTGAAATTCATAAATTAATCTCATACTTCTTGTCTGGTATTTCACTTATCCAATAATGCAGTAGAATAACATACAATCCCTTCAATTTTTTATTACATTTTCTGGCAAAAACGTTAAAAAAAAAAAAAGAAAAGGAATCACAAAGCCACTTGGTTTGGGATCACATTATTAGAATCCTTCGGCGAAAGAAAAATGTTTTTTTGTTCTTTTTTTATAATCCAAAACACTCCTTTCCTTAAAATAAAAAGGTTTCCACTCCAAAGTGCTTCTTGTTTCCGCCTATCATATCCCAAATTTCGAGGAGCGATACAAAATAAGCATCCAGAATTCGCTGTTGTTCTTTGATACGGAATTCCTTTTATTCTTTCGGAAACAGTCTTTCTAATGAGCATTGCAACAGAAAAATCGTCCGAAGAGTTCTTCAGAAAATGGAGGGAGAGTTTTATCTTCACTGTTTCTTTCGCTTACTTTCTGATTCTAAATTGATCTTCTGTTCCCTCATAAATTTTTGAAACTATTTTTGGAGATGTCGACTAGACTCTGTAGAAAAAAAGGTTATATATATATATATGGGTATAAGTGTACCTGCTAGGGAAATTTTTGTCATCTTAAATTACCCCTTTGCGTAAGTGCATACATCCTATGAAAAAAACAGCCTACTTCAGCAAATTATGATATGAAATAGTTTATTATAGCGGTTTGTAGTAATCTCATTTGAGTTTGAAATGTAAAAAAAAACAGTGTTCCATAAAATAAAAATATACAGGACAGAGTCTTAAGCCATTCAGGGAGCTGAACAAAAGAGTCTTAATTTTTTTCGGAGTCTAATTGACTCCTGATTCAGGAAGTTAATCTTCGGTAACTGTTGTTGTTGCTGTAATGCAGCTTATTGCTGATCCTTACTAATAAAGAAAAATGCATATCTTAGTAATGAAAAGCTTTATTTTTATTTAAAAGATATTTTATACGGAATAAATATTAATAAATATTTATTTCATGTTAATAACATCTACTCCTTTTTAATATTAAATCAGACTTTAAATGAATAAAATATTTCTTATTTCACTAGACTGTTCATATATAAAGTCTACCAGAGTTACAAGCAACTTGGTAGCTATTGATCCAGATTTTTATTTTAATTAAAACTTTTCTGCACTGGCAACGTTTAACATGAGCAGAAATAGCATTTGAAATTCAATATACTAGTCCATGAAAGTTAACAAAAACTAAAAGAGTACGTCGGATATTCAGAGACATTGAATACTTAAACAGATGGGAAGATTGTGCAAAATGTTGTGAGATTGCATTTATCCAATGTCTGGTAGCATTCAGTATTTTCCGTCTGGTACTTGATCACATTCCTTAAGTCGAAAGTGTACAATATTTTTGTGTTTTTGTAACGTCTGGGAAGTTGTGCACTCCCTATATTATATGTATATTAAGAAGACTACCAACCATGAAGAGATTACAGGGTTTTACCCAGTAAGCAAAATTTATTTTTAGAATATTTTAATAGTCATGGCAAAGTGATTTTGAGATATCTTGGAAGCTTTTAAGAGGATTTCTGGTAAAGAAATCCTTAAAATTGAAAAGCCCTCTGTAGAAGATATAATCTTTGAAGAGTCATTTAAAAGCTTTAAACAGGTTTATTTTTATTGATAATCCATATGTATGAATCTGTCATGGTGGCATTATAAATGATATTAAGAATATTAAAAAAATATTTCGCCTGGTTAATCCATATATGTAGAAATACCACAAGTTATAAAGCGATAAGCTACTGGAGTTTTGTGAAATTTTGGATAAATTGTTAAATAAGGAAATTTGATGGAGATGCTACTGATTTTAAAGAATTTGTCAAAAGCAATGATTTTTTTATTGACCCACTAAGAGGCCCTTTTATAGTTTGTATGGAGAATTGAGTTTCTTTTCAGATTAATTAATTTGGAAAAATTAAAGATTAGTTAAAGATCTAGATTAATTAAAGATTTTAGATTTAATTAAAGATTTGGAAGATTAATTAATCCAAAATTATCTTTCTCCAGATGACTTACAGACGAAGGTATAACTATTATATGTTTTGTCAATTAGTGTAACAATAAATTTAATTTTATTTTTATTTATTTTTTTAAAAATTTATATTGCCTTTATTAATAAAGTGTAATAAAAGGAGGTGGTGGATCTGGAAATTTCGAATTGGTTTAGAATCCCATTTTTATTTGTTTATAAATATTCCACTTACATTCGACTAAAAAAATCACCAATATTCTCTCTATATATACTGTAGTAGATGTCGGTTTGTTTCTGCAGCTGTATCTGGGTATTGTCGGATTGAGACACAAATTTAAGAACATATAGCTTAATTTATACCGCACAAACTCAGATACACATACAATTAAAGATAGAAAATATTTAACTCGTTTAAAACATCTAATACATTTATATTTGTGGAAGGATTCCACTTCTAAGCTGTAAATAAAGTTACTCAAGTACATACTGGATAGCGAAATATACTTCTAGAGATGAGAGTCTGTAGGCCGATTTACACACAGGATGCTGCTAACTATATCTTCTCTCGGGGTGAGAGACTATAAACCAAACGTCTCTGAGGCGGCAGAGCCGGTCTCGCTGTACGTTCTGTCTAGAGAGTCTCGATGTGTACTGAATTTTTTTTTTTCTGTAATCCGCAAGGGGCGCTCTTGTAGTGCATAGGAGGAAACATGGTTGCGTAGGAGGAATCATCGTTAATAGGTTTCAGTGAGCGAGAAGGACCTTTAAAGTAAGAAATGCTGCTACACTAATAATGGCTGTAATCTCCAAAAGTTTGAATGCCAACATGCAAACGTGACTACATTCTGTCGTATAGGGACTGGATGCCATTTTGGGGGATGCAATTTCATGGTTGTTGCATTTGATCTGTGAAATTAACAGCGGTCAGGGCTGGTTGTGGACGACGCTGTAATGTTTCATACGTGCACGATGGAAAATATATCTGATAATCTTGCCGGTCATGGCAATTGTACACATCCCGTACAGCACATTGTCTGACACTAGCGATATGGAGACGAGCGCTATCTTGTTGGAAAACGGCTTCTGAAATAGTGATTAAAAAGTGCTGTAATCGATTCAATCACCACTCTAACATACAAATTTGATGTTAAGTTGCTAACAAGAGTGCTCCTTCTGTTATAGGAAATTGCCCCCATATCATAACTATTGATATAGGTTCAGTTATCTGCGACACAGGTATATTAACTCAAGTGGCTATCTGACTTTTTCCACCTAAAATACTACCACCATTAGCACCAAGACAGAAAGGGCTCTCATCTGAGAAAACAACAAATCTCCACTTCGCTGTTGAATATACGTTGAGTTGACACTACTGAAGTCGGAGATGGATATTATTCGGTTATATAGAACGGTTGGAGATGGATAATATTCGGATATTATTATATTGTGGCTTTGACAGAACATCTAGCTCGGAGTTATCCTTCAAGTAATAGATTTATTGGCTGTGTCACTTTGGTGCAAACAGATTATAGCTCAATTTTCTGCTGCAGATGCATGCAGTATGATGCTTTACAGCCATGCTGAGATTAAAGTTGTAGTACCTATCAATAATTGCCCATGTGGTACCAAATCCCAGTCTTCTCTAGACGGTATCTTCCCATAATTATTGCTGCCAACAATCATGCACAAGGCCTACATCCTTCTCGTCTGTCTGCAATATAATATCCTTATATTATCCTTAGTATCCTTTATCCTTTAGTATATTATCCTTTTCGTATCAATATTACGCGGCTTCATTGAAATTCAGTAAGTTTTTAATATTGCTTAATTCCTAAAAAAACATTCTTGACTCAAATCTAGCTATTGCCAAATCTGGAAGATAAATAATATTCACGAAGTTTAAGTAGATTAATCAAAACAAACGTAATTTTTATCTTCATACAACTCCGGTAGTAACATCCCTCTTCTTACTCGTCTAGTGCGAAATTAAATTATACGTTATCTTTCAGATGTGCAGACAAATCCCCCCAAATTCCGTACTCCAAATTTCATTTATCTAGCACAAATGCGTCTGGGATTTTGGATTTTATTTTTACTAGTATATATACAAAGTTATTTACCTTACTGAGGACGTATAAGTTTGAAGATGTCTCGGCCTTCAGAAAATAAAAATTGTTTGACACTCACAAAAATTATACTAATTAACATTTTATTTGTGATATTACATGAATTTTTAGTTTTGGCTTCAATTTTTGTAATAATTAAGAGCAAAAATGACTAGTCAAATATTTTTCATTGTTAAAAAAATCGTAGATATAATCCTAGAAAAATTGTATGCAATTACATATAATTGCTTAGTTACACATTATACTAATAAGATAAATAATATGTTGCATCAAGCGTATTATGTTAGTCATAAAAAAGATTTTTTTGCCGGAAAGAAAATAGAAAACATTGCATAAAATGTTAATCTAATATTAACTTGTTAACTTTTTTATTAGACTTAATCTGGCCCAATGCTTTGTTTTACTCTTACATCCAATCAGATAATCATAAAAAATTGCGATTATGTTTTTTAAATGAAATGGCTATAGAATGACGTGGGCGGCCATGATTTTTATGTGCCCCTGGTCTCCCCAGAGTAAGTAAAAAAAATTACTGCAATTTTTATAGTAAAAACATTTCATTATTCCTACCAAGTTTGATTTATTTGTGCCATCAGAATTCTCGTATTAATTTCTACAAAATGAAATTATTTTTCCAAATATAAACAACTCAATTTTCAAGTTTCTCTGAAAGCTTTTCCTTTGGTTTCAGTGATCTTTTCTTCTAGACAATGCATTAATTGCATTGTTGTTTGAAAATGTAGCAATTAATAATTTGATTTGACAAGCTGCTTTGAGATTTACTCTCGCATAAGCCTGCTTTACTGTAATTTACCCAAATGTTTTACTGATAAAACAAACAACATCATTGAAAACCGATAAATTATAATGATACAACCAAAACAATCGAAATATCGTCAATCCTATGAAGGTCTGTCAAATATGAAAGATCTCAAGTTAAGATTTTAAAAGATAGTGCACCATATTTCTGACAACCAATAGTGAAAAAAAAATTAAAAGGGAGACTGAAATGAGAAAGTTATGAATGGATCACAACACACACGCAGAAAAAAATTGGGAACAAAATCGGAGTAATATGCAATTGTTGGTTAGCTATCATCAGAAATATATTAAAAAACATTTAGCGGAATTTAAATGATTTTGATTGCCTACCATCAATGCTGATTCATTTATTTGTAGAATAATTATCCTTGTCATATTAGAATCCTATTATTATTATAAGAGTGATTAATTGATTTAAAGAACATAATAATTGTACTTATTATAATAAAATATTTATAATATTAAAAAAATTATAATAATAATTTTCCTTTTAACAAGAGGAAAATTATTATTATAATTTTTTTCATTTTGTAAACTACAATAACCCTTACCAAGCGTGAGGCTGAGTCGTGATAGATTTCGCACGTGCCAAAAAGGATCACTTCTTGGTCAAGAAAGAGGTAAGGAATTCTTGAAATAAATATTTTGCTGATATCATCGTCTAGATCAGTGGTCAACGCCACCTCATCATTTAGGACATTTAATAAACCACCTATTGTTTTATATTTCTTGTAGAATTCATCATCTTTATATTCTGTTATTTCTTTTGAAAACGCATAGTATATTCTTGATTTTTAAAAACTGCAATGTGTTATACACTCAAGTCCATAAATTAAGTATAATTCAGATTCACACAGAAATAGAACTCTAAAATAAAAATTTCACCTGTAGAATTATCACACACATCTTGAAGAAGAATATGTAAATTACAGGAAACCACCAGATGGCGCGGATAGTACGTCACAATGACGAGAGTGTAAGAGAAGGGTATATAAGGAATGCTGGCAAAGAAGTAAAATTGTTCACAAGCGCTTTAAAAGCCTTTCAGTGCAATAACCGCATAGTTATGGCTCAAAGGAAGCATATGGTTGATTTTTTACGTGGTAGAATTATCGGACGACTGGAATGTGGACGTACCCAGCTGGAAGTATCCGAGGAACTTTGAATCGCCCAGAGTGTCATCTCCAGGCTTTGGCAACGATTCCAAGATGATGGTAATGTGAGTAGATGTTACAGCATAGGTCGCCCCGAGTTACAACGCCGAATGAGGAACGGTATTTAGCAGTTACTGCCAAAAGAAACAGACGGAGCACAGCATCAGACCTGTCTCGTCAGCTCTCTTCAGCTACCGGTACGACAGTTTCAAGGCAGACCGTGTACAGACGCTTAGGGCACATTGGTCTATATGCTCGTAGGCCTATCAGATGTGTTCCACTTACTGCAACTCACTGTCGCCTGCGATTAACCTGGTGTACAGAGCATGAATTGTGGACACCGCAACAGTGGTCTTGGTGTGATGTTTTCCGACGAGTCCAGGTTTAGTTTGCAGTCTGATTATCACCGGACTTTCATATGGAGAGCGCCAGGTTACCCGTTACCACCAAGAGAACACCATTGAACGATACCGTTACGGTGGCGCAGGATGGTTCGTTTGGGGAGGATTATTCTTGGTTCCAGAACTGACTGCATGTTCAGAGTGTAACGATGACAGACCACATCTATCGGGATGTCATTCTGGAACAACATGTACGTTTGTTTCGAGGCGCCATGGGTGCTGAATTTCTGTTTATGGATGACAACGCCCGTCCTCACCGTGCAAACATTGTAGACGAATGCCTTCAATTGGAGGATATCACGTATGGATTGGCCAGCATACTCACCGGACTTGAATCCAATAGAGCATGTGTGGGATATGCTTGGCCGACGAATTGCAGCCCGTCAACCCCTCCCACCTGTCAACCGGAACTTCGGAGGGCATTGCTTGATGAGTGGTGTAATATTCCCCAAGATCAGATTGATAATTTGATACTCAGCATACCTAGGCGTTGTAAGGCCTGCATTGCATCGTCCGGAGACATACTCCATATTAACCATCATACTAACCATGTTATACTGTTTTTTGTAAATAGGTTCTTTTTTGAAATTTGCTCCAGGGAGTAAAAACAATTTTTATTAATTATGTCAAACACATAGCATCTTTTTTTGCTCTTTTACCTTTTGTTTAATAAATAGACTTTACAAATAAGTCAAATTTGTTTTGCTTCTGTCTCTCTTTGTCTGAACTTCAGTATCCTTAATTTATGGACGAATGTATATAAAAACATATAAATCCTTTTGGAGAACTACATCTGAATCAACTCCTACGCATTTAAAGAGTTCACCATTTCTTCCTTTTTTAAAGCATACACCATTTGGTTTTACCTTTGCTGAGAATTGTAGTTATTAAAAAAAATTCAAGGGTTAACCCCAGTCATGAAGGTCTAAAAATTTGTTCGTGGCAAACTTTGAAATTTTGAATTGATACCTTCAAACTCCTAAAGTTTTCTAAGAGCAGCAAATCATTTTATGGAAGATAAAAAAGCAACTGTTTCTTGTAACCAGCTGCTTATAGATCACTTCCCAAATTTCTACTCTCATGCAAAAAAAAATATGTTTTAGTAAGCTCATCCATCAAAAATTAGTCCCATGGCCATTGTATCACCTTATATATATATTACCGTGTCTAAAAAGTAAGACAAATTTTCAATTTAAAAATTCCTGTGCTTATAGAATTTCCGGCGGTGAACTGATTCCGGCGATTTTTGAAATGTCTGAATTAATTGCCGCATCAAATTGCATCAAATTTTGTCTGCGGAAACGTATAGAATGTTGCAGAAAGCATTCAGTGAGCATTACTATATAGGAAAGAAATGTTTGAAGTGGTATAAACAGTTCAAAGAAGGCAGAGAACGCGTTGAAGACGAAGAGCCCTCTGGTCGACCATCCAATCGACAAAACTCACGTCCAAAATAATTAAAGATTTGGTGCTTGCAAACCGTCGATTTACAATTGAGACCTTGCTGATCATGTTGGAAATTCAAAAGGATCGGTCCATTTCATTTTGGGCCTCAAACGACTCGTCAAATCTCGATTGGTACCGAAAACATTGAATGCGCCAGCTCACACTACATTGATTCTTAGTGACTTTTTCCCAAAAATGAAACCAATATCGTTCCACAACCCCATATTTACACCGTGAGACTTCTGGCTATTCCCTAAACTCAAAAGATCACTCCTGGGACACCGTTTTGAGTCGATAGAAGAGATTCAACGTGAATGCCAGCTTGCTTTGAAGGCCATCCCTGCCGATGACTTTTAGCATGCATTGATTATTGGAATAAAAGTTGGCATAAGTGCATTGTGTCCGCAGAGGATTATTTTGAATGTGATGAAATAGATTTGGACGAATAAATAAAGAGTTTTCAAAAAAAAAAAAAAAAAAAAATTGGTCTTACTTTTGGGGCTCAGTAATATATATATATGCGAAAGTAAATAAGAATTTGATTCATGACATTACGAAAATTAAATAAATGTTTTAATATTAATCAAATTTCAAAAGTAATCAGTCAAATGGTTTTCAAATATCAATTTTCTTGTATTCTTGCCAAGAAATGGTTGCTGACATATATGTTTTATCTCAAATAAGCTTGTTTAGTTTAATAATATATCTAGTAACCATATATTATCTATTTTATTGAGGCAAAAAGAAAAAAAAGATAAAAGAAATTGCATTTGTCAGCATATAGCCTCCAGACAAGCCCTTTATTCTCAAAATAATCAATAAAAAAATAAAATAAAGTCATAAAATTTCAAAATAATTGAAACCATGGAATAAAATTTTTTTTCTATTATTTAAATGTTTTTTTTTTTTTCCTAAGCTGAAATTAGTTTTCGTTCTTTATTTTAATGTTTGTTCATACTCTAATAATAATTAAATACAAGCTTAAAAATATATTTTTAATTACAATGGGGAGATTTGACCTTGAAAAAAATATAGGATCTTTGTACATCCGAGATTTAGAATATCGTATGTAATTATCAATGCTCATTTTTTACATACCATATTCTAGAGCAGGGTTGGCCAACAGCAGCCCGCCTTGAATATTTTTTTCGGCCCGTGAGATTTATCCCCCTTTTACAAAACATATTTATTTTATAGTGGTCAAAGGAGTGAAAACCAATGCATTAAAAAATACATAATGCGTGCATCCATGTATTCAAAAATTAACAGTCGAAATGATGAGAAAAAAATTAACTTTGATTTTTAAAATAATATTCTTGCGAATATAGGGCAGATATTGGCTATTTTATTTATGAGTTTACAGTTATGAGTTAGCAGAATAATTAAATTATATTCTGCGATCTCGTGATGCGCGCCTCTTGGAATATCTAATATAACAGGTTCTATGCTTCACTTTAAGTGATCTCGGTGACGCAGTGACCATCCCTAGATACGTATAGTTGATTGTTGATAGCAGAGCAAACCAGATTCTTAGTTCAAATTGTTAGCACTTTTGTTGAACTTACACCTGCGGATCGTTTTTTTCTCTCTCTAACATAACGGACGCTAACCTGCAACCCCTATTACGACAAGTAAATATGAAAAATTGAGATCGATTTACAAAAGTTGAATGAAAGAATGGAGAAACAAATATCGCACCAGTAAAATAAATATTTTTTAATGATTTCATATTTTTTTATTTCATTTATATTTATATATTTTTTCTATTTTATATTTAGTGTTATATATTTATTTACAATGTGCGTTTTGCATCATTATTATTATATTGTCTATGTTATATAACAATAATAGTAAACACAATAATAATAATTCTTTATGTTCCAATTTTTCATTCTAAAAGTGTCTATAGTGGGTCTAAATCGATTATTATATATAATTTTATATGCGGTTAGGATGCATTTCCCAAGTGACTCTCAAGATCATTTGGATTGGCCAACCATGCTTTATTGATATCATATATAAGTAATCAGTAGAATATGGTATGTAACAAGTATGCATCATCAATATCATTGTTTAATAATTTTTGTTAACACTACAGATTCTGATGAAAATGAATCTACAACTTTTTTTTTATACTCTGACTCACATAAAAGAATGAATACTGTTATTCTTCATGTTTTCAGGATCATATTTTTTTTATTTCTTTCACAACATTCAACATTTCGGGTTCAGTAATAAAAAAAAAGTTATTTCGGAAATACAGTGTAGAGTTTCTGAACTTACAATAGAATGGTGTATTGCATTTTCCCGGCTCTGAATAAGGTTCTTTTTATCCCAATAAAGAATAGGCAGTTGAATGGCGAGAGAATACACTCAATGGAAAGAGTTATTGTTATTGAGTCCTCAATCACAGTCCCATTCCATTGCAAAAGCACAATACGAAGTTAAGTGTTAAGCAAACCTTCCAGAACAAATTATTAATTTAAACGCATTAGAATGAATAAGAGAAAGCTGCATATGTAATAAAAATAAAAAATAAAAATAAAAGAATATAAATAACAATGAAGTACATTATCAAATAACTGAGCAATCAATCCAATTTATCTTCGGAAATAAAATTCAGAAAATTTTCGTAAAACTATTATTTAATGAAAATTTTTTTCTTAGATAATAAGTAATTCAGTAACATATTAAACAACTTGAAAAATAATTGAATAAAAACAACAATGAACAATGTTATAAGTAATTAAGTAAATTATTTAAACAAGTTGAAAAATAAAAACAACAATAAACAGCATCATCAAATAACTGAGCAATCAATCATTCAATAACTCAGCAATCAATCAATCTATCTTCCGAAATAAAATTCAGAACAATTTAAGCATTAAAAACTATTTAATTCAAAAATCTTTCTTGGGTTAAAAGGTAATAAAGTAATTATAATAAATAAGTTGAAAACTAAAAAGTATAAAAAGTAACAATAAAGAAAATTGCAAGATAACTGAGCAATTTATCAATCATTTTTCGGAAATAAAATTTAGAAAATTTTATTTCCTACATAGTTTTTATTTGTCTTAAAAGATCTTGTTAAAATTTTTTTTCGCTTTTCGGTTACACAGCAAATAAAAATGTAATTACTTTAGAGGAAAAAAAAATCCCAGTAAACTTATCCCAATATCTAATATGATAAATTAAATAAAAGGAAACACGCATAAATCTATACAGATAAACATCAAAGTGTAAATTAAATTGCCATTTTGTGGTAAAAATATGGATTAGGAAATTAAAAAATAAATCCATAAAATAAAAAGTTATTGACATTAATGTCTAATAACTTTCTTCAGAAGATATTTTTGTATTAGCATGAGTAAAGTAACAAATGAGTAATCTAGTTAACAGTATAATGTATAATAATAATATTGATTGTGTACAATAATATATATAATAACATTACATTAAATGCTTTTAAGAATTATTACATGGTTAAGGATGGAGTGTCTTTCATCAATAAAAAGTGACAGCAAAATAATCTGGGATAAATTTCATACAATGCCCAAATACAAAATAATCGTCGTTGAATTACTAACTTAAAGTATAGCATATTATATATGTTCCTTTTATAAACTTATTAACGGATTGGATTGTAAAAAAATTAATTCAGAAATTATAAATAATTATAAAATTCAATTAATTATATAATATATCTTATTACTTTTAAAGAATTATCGTCGTATAATATATATATATGACGATATATATATATATATATATATATATATAATATATATATATATATATATATATCGCAGTGTTGTGGGTTATTTGGGCAACTGGATCTGGGTGTGGTTGGGTTGAGACTTGAGACACAGGTCTGAGAATACAAAGCTTTATTTACAAGTGCACAAGCACGAACAAGACAGATATGCAATAATTAACATACACAGGTAACACATTTAAATATTATATTTATGCATTCGTGGAAGAATTCTACTTCTAAGCCGAAAGTCTTATCTCCTCTCGAGATGAGAGATTGTAACAAACGGGTAACTGTAACTTCCTCTCGGGTGAGAGTCTCGATGTCTATTTATCATTTCTCCTGAACGCCACAGGGGCGCTCTTGCAGTGCGTAAGAGGAAGCACGGTTACATTCATACATATTCTCCAAAATTTAAAATAACTAACAAAAACGAACGAACGAATGCCAAAAATTAAGTTTAAAATACTATTCTAGTTTATAGGAAAACTTTTTTTTATCTTTCTAATGCAGCTGGCAAACACTTAGACAGCTTGGTCTTGGATGCCTTAAGGCAAGCGCTGCACAGACGGTACTCACTTTGCATTAACCAGAGGGGCGCGTGTAACTTAAAGATAAGCCACGGACGCGGAGTAACAATGCCCCGCGATGCTCTACGATCCTATTAGACCAGGACCTACGATTTAAAGTGGATTCCAAACCACCACAAACATCCATGGCACCGCCGGGACTCGAATCCGAACCTTGTGGAACCGAGCGCCAGAGCGCTAGCCAATTGGCCATTCAGGCCCTATAGGGAAACTGGTTTACATATAAAAATGATAATTCCTTTGTAATAGTTTAGGGTAATATATCCTCACTCCTTTGTTACCTCAGGTATCTCAAAATAATTTTAAATTAAAAAACAAAAAGTAAGCTTCAAATTCCTTAAAAGTTTTAAAATACTTGTTTAAAAGTTTGGATATGAATTTAACGAAAGGTTTCGCATTTTTATTAAAGAGGTTTAGTATTGATTTCACATTGTGTGTTTATAAAATGCAGCTTGGAGTGAAATATCCTTTAGATTGGATTGAATTCATTAAGGGATTTAAAGTTTCTCTACGTTTTGTAAATATGTGTTCTAGAAAGTATTTAAACAACATAGGTAAGCTAAGTTCTAACTCAAACACTTGCTACTCTATTTTGATGTCTTTTACTTAAAAGTAGAATTTAACTAACGGGAAAGTGATTATAGAAGCAAATTAATTTATTCACATTCAGCTAATAACTAAGCAGTTATTTTGATATTCAATAAATCCAAGGTAATTAGTCAGAATCATGTTTTCCAAAAACATTTTTGCATTGAAATTTAATTGAATTTTCAACTTTCAAAACAGTATACTAATTATTCAAAACACTAATTAAGTGAATAAAAGTTGTTTTACTGAAATAATTTAAGATTTGTTTGATATTTTATTCATTTTTCCATAACAATTTTGTATGAATCACATCAGTTTTTGAAATTCATGTTTAAAATATTCTGAATATTTTTATAATAAAACTTATTATTAGTGACAATTAACCAATAAATATTTTAAAAATAAGAAGATAATTAATTAGCACCTTTTAATATCCTTATTACTAAAATAATTGAATATTTGAATTTCACGTATATTGAATAAATTTGTCTTTTACGATTTTTTTCTGATACATAATTTGAAACACCCTGAAGTTAAAAACAAACATTAAGAAATATTTTGATTTTGGCATAATGAAGCAAAAAAATGTTTTGAAAATGGCTAAATAATTAATTTCATTTGTTTCAGGAATTCCTTTAACAACACATTTTAACATCATCACAAATAAAAGTTGAATATTTGAATGTCATATAAGTTGAATGAATTGAATTGTTTTATTTGATTTTTTCCTTGAAATTAATTAATAAGAATAATTATAATTATTATTAAAAAATAATTAAGAATTATTTTGATTTTGATTTTGATTAATATTTGATTTTGATTAATGATTGCATAATGAATCAACAAATATTTTAAAAATAACCAAATATTTAGATTCATTCTTTGTAGAAGAAATTCAGGAGTTCTTTTCAGCACATTTTAACATCCTCCCTAATAAAAAAAAAATGAATATTATATATCTTGAATAAATTCAATGGTTTTATCTGATTTTTTTTCTGATATATGATTAGGAATTTCCTAGTATCCTAGTAGTCAATATATATATATATATACAGGGGGACCATAATTAAATTCCCCACTTTCAAAATGCTGTAAAAAAGGAACCACTCGTCACAATGAGTTCAAATTTGAAACTGAAGATACTTGAAGGTACACTTGAAGATTTGAAGAACGGTACCATATTAAAAAATTTCAAAATGCTTCGTGCATATTTTAAAAAAAATTTCTGGTAATTAAAGAAACATTTTTTTCAAAATTAATATAATTGTAATTCGTTTAATATGGTCTTCTATAAAATTGCATTTTAATTGAATTTAAAAAATAATTTTGTTGCAAAGTGTTATAGCTTAAGTAATTGTATAGTTAATAATAGAAAAAAATAAATATAATAAGTTTAGTTAAAATAGTTTTAATAGTTTTAGTTTTAATAAAAATACTAATAAAACATTATAGACATTATAAACATTATAAACGTTATTACTGCTTGCTCAATATTTCTGTACAGTAAAATACTGCTGTTAGTAACTATTTGTATTGCTTCATAAGTCGATAAAAGTTAAACAAAAATATTTCTTAAAAAAGAAAGGAAGTTTTGTCAAAATCTTTACAAAAGATAAAAAATTGAAAGGATCCAAATGAAATTTCTTTAAAAAATGCAAGGATTTGCTGAAATTTTTAACAACTTTAGGATTGCTATATTGGATACATGTTACTTGATAATGTATTTTATATGATGAATAAAAACTACAAAATATAGAGACTTACTTATTGAAGAAGTTTTGTGGATTTAATGCACGTTTCATGTTTCTGATAACAGATAAATAGAAAAGCAATATCTTCTAAAACTATTCATCCAATAAACTGCTATTCGTCTAGACATTCATCTGATTTTCATGCAGCCATGTTTATATTTTTTTGTTTTCAAAGAGCAAAATGCAAAAAGAAAAAAATTGAAAATGGAGAAATATTTTCTATTCATTTCATAGCGCAAAGTAATATTTTTCCATCAAAAAATTTGTATTCCTCCTTTGACATATCAGTTTGATATTTCAGTATTTTTCCTGAAATAGTTAAATTATTTAAATATTTCATAAATTCTACTGCAATAATATGATATTTTGATTAAATGTGAACAGTTAAAGGTTAATATTTATAAATAAAACGCATTATTAATATTATAGTGTTGCTGTTCTAATGCAGTTGGCAAGACAGTTCATCTTTATGCCATAAGCAAGGGTTGCACCGTTGTTACTCATTTAGTACTACCCAGGGAGCACATGTAGATTGGAAGGATATGCTACGGACGCGAGTCACACTACTCTTACAACTCTCAATGATTCTATTATACCGGGACCTGCGGTTTAAAGTGGATTTCGAATCTCTAAAAACATCCACGGCACCGTTGGGACTTGAACGTGAAACCTATGGTATTGAGCTTCAGAGCGCTAGTCAAGCTCCATATTATATTACATTTCAATACAAAATTGAAAATTAAAAAATTTCAAACTTTACGTCAGATGGCTACATGTAACACTGGCTGACCAAATTCGGATGCATAAATAGCAGCACTCGTATCCTAAAAACATTTTTTTAGCGTAGTTTTGAATGAAAAATATTTTATTAAAATTCTTTTTGAATGTGTAATTTTATAAAATTTAAACCTGTTCTTCTACGCCGCATAGTTTAACAACTGTGCTAATCATAAAAACTAATATTTTGGGGATAGAAAATTCAAAATCTCTAATCAAGGATTTTAAATTTCAAGATATTATTTCCAATCACTTTTATGAAAATTTTGCAAGAAATCCATAAAAATGACACTCTTAATTTTATTTAAATCCCTAATTATGACAGATGTTACAAAATACATTTATTTATACAATAAGCCTTCAATTAATAGTATATATTGTGTTTCATTGATTGAACTACATTCAGTAAAGTTTAGAAATGATTCCATTTGAAGAATTCATAAAAAGAAGTTTTTGTTTTTACTTACAAAGTCTTGGTCAAAAAATTGAAAGCATCCAAATGAAATTTCTTTTAAAAAACGCAAGGATATGTTGAAATTTCTAGCAACATCAGGGTTGCTATATCTGATACATGCTACTAGTTAGTATATTTTATATGGTAAATAAAAACTACAAAATGTGGAGGTTATTCCTTATTGAAGATGGTTTGATGATTTAATGCACGTTTCATGTTTCTGGTAAAAGATAAATAGAAAAGAAAGGTGTCTTCTAAAACTATTCATCCAATAAACTATTCGTCTAGACATTCGTCTGTTTTTCATGCAGTCATGTTTGTGTTTTTATTTTCAAAGAGCAAAAATGCAAAAGAAAAAAATTGAAAATGGAGAAATATTTTCTATTCATTTCGTAGCGTAAAGTAATATTTCTCCCATCAAAAAATTTGTATTCATCCTTTGACATATCTGTTTGGATGTTTGTTTGATATTTTAGTGTTTTCCTTGAAATAGTTAAATTATTTAAATATTTCATAAGATTCGACTGCAATAATATGATATTTTGATTAAATGTGAACAGTTAAAGGTTAACATTTATAAATAAAACGCATTATTAATATTATAGTGTTCTTGTTCTAATGCAGCTGGCAAGACAGAGACAGTTAATCTTTATGCTATAAGCAAGGGCCGCACTGCTGTTACTCATTCAGCACTACCCAGGGAGCACGTGTAGCTTGAAGATATGCTACGGACGAGAGTAACACTATTCTCACAATGCTCTATGATCCTATTAGACCTACGGTTTAAAGTGGATTCTGAACCCCTACAAACATCCATGGTACCTCCGGGACTCGAACCCGAAACCTGTTGTACGGACCGTCAGAGCGCTAATCAAGCCTCATATTATATTGCATTTCAATATAAAATTGATTTTATTTTAACTGAATCCCAATGCAACTATTGTAACTGTAAGAAAGTAACTGTAATCGAATAAAATATGATTGGTAATTTTAAGTGAATTCAGAATAATCTACCCTGATTTCAAAATGAGAATGCCTTCAAATATCGATTCTAGTTAAAAGGTCCATAATTTAATATTGATACCAATCGATTCTTTTAAAGCAGATACTTCTAAATGAATTGTTCACTCATCAAAGGATTTCTAGTTTTATCACATTTCATACATAGATGCTCCCGAAAATTCTAACTTCTTAAATATTCGGCTCTTTAATTGAAACATCACATGCGGAATAAAATATCACGATACTTTAAAGGGAAACCTCTCTGACGAGGAAATGGTATGATTTATAGAATTATTAGGTCTTTTGTAAATACGTTGATGCAGTTACATATTTGAAAAATAATGAAAATTGATATCATTGTATTGTATTGTATTAGATAATTCTACGATGCTCTCGAATTTCATGGATTTGAGTAATTCAGTATTATGTACCGTAAAATTTAGAATTGGTGAACTGTTTTATTTCTTAGTACTTTGTCTGAAATTCAAATACTTTCATGTGAGTTTATTTGGTACTGAAACTGAAAATTCAGCGTTGCATGGCACATTATAAGGCAATATAGTACGGATATTGATACATATCCAGATTGTGCCAAATGCAGATATCTTTCCGGTCTATAGATTTAACATGCCCATCCCTGGTATAAACAATGCAGATTTTAATTCGGTTTTTGCAGGCAAGGTTCTGAACTCAGCACCTAAGTATACCAAAATCTAACGCACTATACATACATTTGTTCAATAATATAGCATTTTAAGATTAAAAACATCAAATCTAGTATAAACAACAATTACTAAGAAGGATATTTTAATTGGTAGATTATTTTCAGTTTAAATGTTGCTGAATTTTCGCAATATTTTTTTTTGTTGTTGAATATCATTGTGCCTCATGGTCAACTGATGTTTGACATAACAGCTTCATCAATAGGTGGAACAGTGCCCTTTGGGAAGAATTTTAGGGACAACAACAGCAATTGTGTATTTTATGGCACAAAATCCGGAAAAATCTAAGCCTGATTATCGTTGCTTTACATCTCATTTCCATTGAATTTCTTTAATTTTAAATGTTGTGAATGCTAAGAAGTTGATAGAGTTCTCAAACTTGAAGGCTCCTTCACGTTAACTGCACGAGCTACCACTGGGCCACAAGTCAGGCACTTGTAAGCAGTGTTTCATGCAGCATTTATTTGTTTTCACCTCTAGACCCATTTAGATTATAGCAATGAGGGATAACCATTCCATTTAATAACATATATCCATGAGATAAAATTCCTAAAATTAACATTCCAAAATTTGAAGATGTGAATGGTTATTCTATTAATGAAATCTAAAATACTACGAAGGTTGCAATTTATGCACCAGGAATAACAAACAAAAACAAATTTTCTTCATCAAAAAGTTTTTTTTGTTTTCGAGAATATTTTCCGCGATGATCAAAGCACTTTTGCATATGTTTGAATCCATTTTCATAGCACTTTTTTCCTTCCAATTAAGGTATCTCCAAAACAAGTTCGATTGCCTTTTATTTTGGGTTATACGCACAGATGAAGATTCATCAGCTGTATATTGTCAGCTATCAATATATAGTACTGTACATAGTTTTTAATCTACCACGATTGTATTTTTGAAACATTTATTTACACCAATTAACACAGAGAGAGAGGGGCCTAAATTAGGTTTCGGGTTCGAGTCCCGGCGGGGGCATGGTTGTTTGTAGTAGTAGTAGGGTTGTTTGTAGTAGTTTGTGTTTGTAGTTGCATGTAGAGTTCGAATCCACTTTAAAAGTAGATCCCGGCCTAATGAGATCGTAGAGCGTTGCGGGGGCATTGTATTGGCATCACGCGCCCCTGGGTAATGCAAAATATGGATTTATTACCAGCTGCATTAGAAAAAATTATGAATATGGAATAGTAAAAATTATAGAATAGAAATTAGTTGATGTTAGACTATTAGCTCTCCTTTAAAACAGCTTTCATTGCAGTACATTACGATTCGTCTATATTTGATTAGTCTAGTACGTACGAACGTCGTCAAACCAGACTTTTAATTATGAAATGTAACTTGCTATTCAGCAGATTGCTCCACATCAGTAAGTTTAATTGTACAGGATTATACAAGTTGGTATTTTTATTTACATTGCAAATGCAAGTCTTGCTGTGAAAGAAAGAAGCAAAATTGAACATGTATAAAGGCTAGAATTAAAAATTTCTTAAACTATTTTTCTGCAGGGAATATATTATTGAGTTATTTGCCTTATTGGCGAAGCCTGTAATTGGTAGTAAAGATAATTTTACGAGTTATTTTAGACGCTTTGGTATTAGAATTAAGCATCAATTCATAGTTTTGAGTAAACCAATTAAATTAAATTAATTAGATTTGGAAACACTGCCAAATTTATTGCGAGAATATTGTGAGATTTGAAAGAGCATTGAGTATATTTAAAAATGTTTTCTTAATTTTCGATAGTTTTTTTTTCTTAATCTGTTATTTCAAACTTTCTTAGTCCATGTAAGCTATTTATAATATTATCATGAAATCTTTATGATTTACTAACTCCTTTTATGATAATATTATAAGAATACAGATTAGGAAAGTTGAAAACATGTTTGCTTTGAAGTTAATAATCTTGTTACATTACTTGTTATGCAATTAATATTATTATTATCTTATTATATCATTCTTATATTCTGTCATTATTATTCTCGTATATTTCATACATTACTCACATTCAATTAACATTCTATTCAAATAAAGTGTTTTAATTTATTAAACACCACATTATTAAATTGTACAAGAATTTTTTTATTATACCATTTTTTTTTCATTCTTTAATTTCTTTAACATAAAAATTAAATATATTTAACATAAGATTAGAAATAATTTTACGCGCAATAATAAAGTATTCAAAATTTTACATATAATAAATTTTAAATCAATGTGTAATATTCTATATGATTAAAATACTTCAAACAAACTTATTCACTGAAGTAAGCATATTTAAAAGGTCAAACACGTATTTGTAATAGTTATCTAAAAATTTAGCAATTTAAAATGATTATAGAGAACTGTAAAATAATTTTTATTAATGAATAAACTCTAAGTAAAAAGGATCAAAAATTTTAAAAGGGTTAAGATTCTGTCTGAAAATATCTCGATTCGTATACTTCTTAAAATCGCATGAAAGTCAAGTTATTTTCTTACTTGTCTGTAATTAAATTTCCATTATGCTAACCTAGAAACAAAATATTTTTAAAGTTTTAAATGAATAGTAGTTTTTGAAGATTTCAAATGCACGAACTCTGATAAAATTAAAACGAGCAGATTTAGTTCATTTTTATTTCATAATCTTTGCTGAAAATTAATTATGTCGTTAAATAATTATTTTTTCAACTGTGTAAAGCCTTTCCTTTAAATTAAAAGTAATATATTACATCAAATTTTAATTTTTCAATGAAATAAATTATCTACTTGAATATATAATGAATTAATAAAGTCTTACTTTAAAGATATTTTTTTCCCACAAGAATAAATACATTCGTACAATGAAAGTGAAAATTATTAATCTGAATTAAATATAACTAGTTTCATTAAATGTTTTCTTAAAAAAGAATAATTAAAAACGTAATAATTTTTGACATCGCAGAATGAATCTTTAATTAAAGGCTTAATGTGCTTCAATAATTATTTCATTAATTAATGTTTTAATCATCTAACACACTTTGATAATGAAAAGATCTTTTTCTACAACTATTTAAAATTGAAAGTAAAAGTATTTATTATTATTTTTATTTAAAAAGTAAAAGTATTGCGTACATATATAGGCAACAATAAATACGTAAGCAATAGGTATATATAAAAACAGTTTAACGTCAAAAATATGCTACACCAAATTTATGTACGAAAAGTAAAATTATTTGTGTTTAGATTTTTATTTATATTATAGACTTTGAACTTATATTTAATTGATATTATAGATTCTGAACTTTGAAATACAAGGTGATAGCAATTATCTTTTTAATTGATGTAATAGGAATTTGCACTTGCTTGTTTATTAAGTAGGCATCAAATGTGAATTATTATTGATAAAACGATGAAACTGGTACAGATTTTCTGGTACAAAATAATACACGTTATGTGGTACTCATTGTTTTAAAATATGGTCACACAACGCAAATATATTTGTATGAGTACTACTCATATAATATTCGTGACATAAAGCGGCTTATCAGCTTTGCAGTCCAGAAATTCGCAAAACGTAGCTTCAGCGTTTATTTATGTGTTGTTACAATAATAAGCTAGTACGTCAAACGAATAAATGCGTTATGCTAATGCAAATGAGTATCACGTAGGCTAATTTAAATAAACTGTATCTGATACAGTGTAGTTTGAGTTAGAAATTTTGCGCTTCTTGAAATCTGTGTGTGTACCAGGGATTATGTCATATAGTTTGTACGTAATAGTGAGTGATGGCATTGATTACATCACAAATCATAATGTTATTATTTCAGTTTTAGCAATTTAAAAGGCGAGTGAGGAATATGAGTTTGGGATAATTTAAATTGGACATAATAAAAAAATTAACTCATTAATTCATATTCATAAGATTCATTCATATTTATCATACATTCGTCATTATACGGATCATAACTAATAATTCGTATCATTCATTCAATTCTTATATGTATTCATACATGTACGGTTCATTATATATTCATTCGTACGATACATACGAAAGAATATAGCATTGTATATTCATTCGTCATACTCATATATATAATTCGTATCAATATCGTAATGTAATAATGTTTTGAAATTAGGATTGTTAACGTTTGAAATTGTAATAACGCTTGCGAAATTGTATTAACATTTTTAACGTTTAAAATTAATTAAGTTTTTTCATTCAATTCAAAATGTAGTTTTGAAAACAATTGTAAATATTTTTAAAAAGTATTTTCTAAAAAGTCTTTTATTTTTTAATTATTTATACGAGTTTTGAGGCTATATTAAATTAGATATGAATAAATATTTAATTTTCTTTACAAAAATTATTAGTATTGTTAATAAATTTTATGTGTTCACAATTACTTTATTTATTTGACAAATCATTTGTCTTTACTCTTTTATTTTTGGGAAAAATTTATTTTATTTTAGAATATAATATTTAATATCTGTGTAGGTTAAAAACAAATCATTAGACGTTTACAAAAAAATTTAATAATTTTTAAAGTGGGTTGTATTAAAAAATTATTTTAGATGAAAATAACTCCTATTCATGTCTTTGTATTGTAGATGATAAAAAAAAAAAAATCTAAAATTTGTATTTAATATTAAAAACAATGAGTGATGTTATAATTAAACTGGTGAAATCCCTTGACGTAAAATTTGGCACTGCATAATTTAGTTTAATCATTCAGGTGTTTAACATTTTAATTGAAATTCATAAAACAAGAAATAATTATGTAAAAGATTTTATAAAAAAAAAGTTCTAGTTTTTCAAAATGTTATTTTTTTTTTATTATCAATCAGTACAGAAATTTTAAAAGAAACTTAAAACACTTAAACTTTTATCAATACAATTGAATTTTTGCTGCAACTTTTCTTTAAATGCTGGAATTAGCTACTGTCAATGTTTGCCAGTGAATCTTTCTATTTCATATTATACATTTTAGTCTTCTGTAAACCTCAAACTCTTCAGAAAAATGAAAAAAAGTTTATTTTTTTTGTTATAAAGCTAAGTAAAGCGAGAACTTTAAGAATCAAAATAACTTTTACCTCCAGTCTTCTAAACACAGTGGGTAGTGAGACAAGAAAGTTTTTCATCGCGATGTTTTCAGGATATTTCCAGAGAAAAGACAAAAAAAAAAATAAAATAAAAGTAAATGAAGTCAAAAATCTCATTAAAAACAAAGACATCTTTTTTTCAGGAACTAGATTACATCAAACAAGAAAACGATTTCTTTAACAAATATTTTTTTTTTTTTGTACTGGCAACTACTTAAAGCATGCAATGCTTTACAGAATCTGGTTTGTTTAATTTGATGTAAAAATTAAATGAAACTCATCAATGTTTACCTACTTCACTCAAAATGATTAAGGGGAATTCATGTTTGTGAAACAGATATTTATGCTAGCTTAAGTTTTACGCATCAATTTTAAAAGGATTATTTGGATTCAGTTTTACTTGCAGGGCTTTTACTCTGCGTCTGTAGCTTATCTACAAGCTCATATAATCCCTACTGGATTTTTAGTATCATTACTATTATATTATCTATGTTTACATGCAAGAATAATAATAAACACAATAATAATAACTCGTTATGTTTCCATTTTCAGTCCAAAAATGTCTATAGTTATGTTGAAAACAGAGCAAAAATCTAATAGGGGGACATATTATTTTATAGGCGACCAGCGGGTTAGGATGCATTTCATTTTTTTTAGTTTATATTTATATATATTTTTATAAGTGGCCCACAAGATCATTTGGGTTTGTCACCCTTTTATCTATTGATTCCAAAGTGGCCCCACATGATTATTTGGGTTTGTCACCCTTTATCTTACTAAATTGTTTATGCAAAGGATCAGCATGTTAAATCTGTAGACTGGAAAGAAGGATGATGCGATATTTCCATTTGCTCGTCCCCAATTTCGGGTGACGGGGGAATCTTCCAGTACAACAATATCCATGCTGAATTACCTTATAATGTGCCATGCAACTCTGAATCTTCAATTTCAGAACCAAGCAAACTCACATAAAAATATCTAAAAATTCGGACAAAATATTGAGAAATAAAAGATCCCCAATTCTAAATTTGATGATATATAATAATGAATTTCTCAAACACATGAAATTCAAGATCATTGTAGAATTATCTAATGAGATGTCAATACAGTAATGTTCATTTTCATTAATTATTAAATACGTAATTGAATCAATATATTTACAAAAATCGTATAATTTGTCAATCTCACCATTCCCTCGTCAGAGACTCTTCTTTTAAGGTATCATAATATTCTATTCCGCATATGATGTTTAAATTAAAGAGCCGAATATCTATGAAGTTAGAATTTTCAGGATCATTTATTTATGAAATGTGATAAAACTCCAAATCCTTTAATGAGTGAACAATTCACTTAGAAAGTATCTGCTTTAAAAGAATCGATTTGTATCAATATTAAATTATGGATCTTTTAACTAGAATCGATATCTGAAGGCATTCTTATTTTGAAACAAGGGTAGATTAAAGGCAATATTAAAATTACCAATCATATTTTAAACGGTTTCAGTTATTTCTTACAGTTACAATAGCTGCATTGGGATTCAATTAAAATTAAATCAATTGCATTGATAATGCATTGTATTTTGTTTATAAAAATTTAACCTGAAACTGTTCACATTTAACCAAAAAGGTCATATTATTGCAGTAGAATCTTATTTGAAGTTTAAATAATTTAACTATTTGAAGGCTAATACTAAAATATCAAACAAATATGCAAACTGATATGTCAAAGGATGAATACAAATTTTTTTGAAGGAAGAGATATGTTACTTTACGCTATGAAATGAATAGAAAATGTTTCTCCATTTTTTTATTTTCCTTTTGCTATTTGAAAATAAAAATACTAACATGGCTGCATGAAAAACAGATGAATGTCTAGACGAATAACAGTTTATTGGATGAATAGTTTTAGAAGATATTTCTTTTCTATTTATATGTTACCAGAAACATGAAAGTGCATTAAATCATCAAACTTCTTCAATAAGGAATAACCTCATTTTGTAGTTTTTATTTACCATATAAAATACACTATCTAGTAACATGTATCCAATATAACAGCCCTGAAGTTGCTAGAAATTTCAGCAAATCCTTGCGTTTTTAAAAAAAATTTTCATTTGAATTCTTTCAATTTTTATCTTTTTTGTAAAGACTGTAAATAAAAACAAAAACTTTTGAAAGAAACTTGTTTTATTTTTAAATATATTTTTTGTTTAACTTTTATCTACATATGAAGCAATATAAATAGTTACCAACAGCAGTATTTTTACTGTACAGAAATATTGTGCAAGAAGTAATCACGAGAAAAAAAATCTATTAATTTTTATTAATATTTTATATATTGTTTATGATGTCTATAATGTTTTATTAGTCTTTTATTAAAAACTAAACCTATTATAACTATTTTAACTAAACTTATTAAATTTATTTTTTCTATTATTAACTATGCAATTACTTAAGCTATAAACACTAATTATTTATAACAAAATTATTTTTTGAAATTCAATTAAAATACAATTTAATAGAAGACCATATTAAACCAATTACAATTAGATGAACTAAAAAAATCTTTAAAAAAATTAACAGAATTTTTTTTTTTTTTTTAAAAATGCACTTTGCATTTTGAAAATTTTAATATCGTACCGTTTGCCTTCCAGTATCTTCAGTTCAAATTTTTGAACTCATTGCGACGAATGGTTCTTTTTTAAAACATTTTGAAAGTGGGACTTAATTATAATCACCCTGTAGATAGATATATATATTGACTACTAGGAATTTCTAATCATGTATCAGAAAAAAATCATATAAAACCATTCAATTTGTTCAAGATATATGATATTCCAATATTCATTTTTTTTATTAGCAAGGATTTTAAAATGAGTTAAAGGAATTCCTGATTTCTTCTACAACACATGAATCTGAATATTTGGTTATCTTTAAAATATTTTTGTTGATTTCTTATGTCCTCATTAATCAAAATCAAAATCAAATTTTTCTTAATGTTTACTTTTAATTTCAGGGAGTTACTGATTATGTATCAAGAAAAAAATCAAATAAAGACTATTCAATTCATTCAAGTTATATGACATTAAAATATTCAATTTTTTATTACTGAGGATGTTAAAATGTGCTAAAGAAATTCCTGATTTCTCTTGCAACAAATGAATTTGATTATTTGACGTCTTCAGAACATTTGTTGATTCATTATGTCAACATTAATCAAAATCAAATATTTTTAACTTCAGGGTGTTTCTGATTATGTATTAGAAAAATCGTAAAAGACAATTTATTCAATATACAAGAAATTTCAATATTCAATTATTTTAGTAATAAGGATATTAAAAGGTGCTAATTAATTATCTTACTATTTAAAAAATATTGGTTAATTGTCACTAATTATAATTTATTATAGAAATATTCAGAATATTTTAATCTTGAATTTTAAATCAATGTGATTCATAAAACTGTTACGGAAAAATATGAAACAATTCTCAAAATCTTTCAGAGCAATACGTAACTTC